>APFE031662235.1:80014-129560 GCA_000404065.3 Pinus taeda | reverse complement strand
GTGGTGGTTAACATCCATTGAGACCAAACTTTGGTCTATTCTACCTAAAGAAACAAATTATATAGTTTGATTTAAGATTTTATTCCTATACCCAAAAAGCTTGGAGAGAAGCCTCCAAAATTCATTGTAATTTTGACAATGCAAAAGGCTAGGAAGGTCAGTATTGCAACAAAGATTTTGAAACTGAGATCTAATGTGGTTATACACGGGGCACTCTAAGAGGAAGTGATTTTCATCCTCAATGTTCATATTCTCACAGAGATGGCAGAACCTTTCCATCCATAGTTTTTTGGGAACTGCCCAACGACCCGTTTCACTATGGAGCTCATGAGAGTTCGTTCTAATATTGGCTATATTAATTTTCTTCTTTGAGCTAGTTAAAACAGAGCGATACTTTTGATCTTCTAGGGTGGGGTTGATGACCTCCTTATAATATCTAAATTTTATTTTCACTACTAAATCTTTCTCACACCACATTTTTTCTTTGAACCTAGAAGTAACAATATTTTTGATGTTATTAATGTTTTGCAATGCAACATTCTTATCGATCTCCCAATGGAGGCCTTGGTGTCTTTATACCAACCTCGTTTGAGCCTTAGGTGGTTTTTGCTAGAATTTAAAGCTAGCTTAGGAAGTCTATGCTCTCCTATGTTATTGAGTTTGTGCTTGTACAACAAAAGCCTAGTCATAGCTAGGCTCTCGATAGGGGAAAGACCCATTTCTATAAGGAGAATAGAATAGGGTGTGTTGCTTTTAATTTTGAGGTTATACGTTATAAAACGCTTCTAGATTTGCTCAATATTTCTCAAGGATTCTGGAGAGATGTTATAACCCCAAACCTCACATCCATATAAGATAACCGGAGTGACTAAAGTTTCAAAGAGGAACTTCTTTCTATCCCACATTACGAGATATGTTGTTTTACAATTATTTTCAAGACCAAAATAAGCTTTCCATCCCCCATTAATCCTTTTCTCAATGCTATAGTTCCAGTTGAGCTTGTGATGAATATCACTTCCTAGGTACTTGTAGGAAGACTGTTCCTCGAAGTTACTATTATACTACAAAAAATTAACGTAAGTGTCCCTTTTGTATTTGATAATCATAATTTTTGTTTTGTCAATGTTAAAAATCATATCCATGGTAGAGCAGAAATTCTTGAGAAGTATAAGTTTCTTATCAAGATTAGATGGGCACCTTGCAAGAAGAACAATATCGTCAGTGTAGAGAAGAAGGATGATGACTATCCCAGCTAAGATCGTGCCAGCGCATCCTTCTTCCTCTAAATAATGTTCTAGCTTGTCGATGTAAATGCCAAATAGGGTAGGGGAGAGGGGGCAACCTTATTTAACTCCGATATTACACTTAATATCTTTTTACCATTCCTCATTGCTCTTTAACTTGGAAATTACATTCTTGTATAAACTTATAGCGACAACTCTCAACTCAAAAGGAACCTTTAGCTCTTCTAATTTGTTCCAAAGGTTGTTTCTAGGAGCCGTATCGAGAGCCTTTCTAAAGTCCACAAATAAACAAAAGAGATTGGATTTATCATTGCGACATTCCTCCACAATCATCCTAAGTGTAATGAGGTCATCTATTGTTGAGTGCTACTTTCTAAAATGCTCTTGGCCTTTAGCGTGATTACCTTCACTTTCAAGCCATATGCTCAACTTCCTTTCCAAAATAATACCATATAACTTGGCTAGGAGATGGTTCATCATAATTGTCCGGTAATTAGAGGGGTTATTTGTATCCCCACTTTTGAAAATAGGGATAATGAGGCTTTGAGTCCATGGTTTAGGGAACCCTTCTTTGACCGCTTGATTGAAAAGTTTGTGAATGTGAGGGATGAGGATAGAACCTCCAGTTTTTAAGATTTTCGCCTGGTAACCTTAAATTTCCTTAGCTTTCCCATTAGACAAGCGATTAACCCCAAAATTAATGTCTTCTAATGAGAAAAATTATTTCGTTATGAGTAGTGTTTAAAAGGTATTCAAAGTTATTCATGACATTTGGAGATTCATAAAGCATCTTAAGATAGGAATTCTAGTTGTGTAAAGCAATTTTGTTACTATCTTTAGTTTTCCTAGTTAGAATCTGCCTCCAGAATTTCTTAGGAGCTACCTTAGAAAGGTGTAAGAGATTCTCTTGTCTTTTACAAATATACTACCTTTTTCTCCTTTTAGTTAGGACTTTGTATATTTTTATCTTGCCAAATTTGGAGATTCATCAACAACTTCCTTAATTTCTCTCCTCGCACTTTTACAGTCTTTATCATACCATGGGTTGGTTTTGTTATTTCTTTTATTACTTGAAACTTCAATTGAGAACTTGTTAATAGAATATGAGAGGGTTGTAGTAAAATTATGATAGAGATATTCTACGTTGTCTATACTAGATAAAGGAAGCAAATTAGTTTTTAATTCGTTTAGAAAGAGATCCTTTTAATTTCTATCAAAGATTAACTTTTTTTGGCTATAAGGGTTATCTTCTATGGAATCTCTATGCATGACAAAATTGAGAGTTATAAGTAAAGGCCTATGATCAGAGTTAGGCTCGTGGACGTTTAAGATGTCAAAATTTGTTATTTCATTATATAGAGGGAGATCAGAGATAACCTCTACCACGTTCCTACCAAGCCCATGGATGCAGGTCATCTGGCTAGAATAGGGCCACTTCTTTAGACCGTTGCAAATTATGAGATCTTGAGCGCTATAGAGCTTCACTAGCTGTGACCCCAACAAATTCTCCCCGAGGTCTTCAGAGCTCCTTTCGTACCGGCTAGCCAGAGGGAGGTTTTCGTCTAACCAAAAAGGATTAGGGTTGGAATGATTGCTTACAAGAATAGCTTGGTTGCTTGAAGTTCGAGCATTAAAGTCACCCATTAAAAGGATATTGCCTTCATTCCTTAAGATAGAAATATCATTTTGTAAACCATTGTAAGGACTATTTTTATCTAGATTCTTTTTCTTATAGAAGTTAGAATTGATGCAGGGAAATAACAAATTCCTATGTAGGTCTTTTTATCATAAATGTCAATAATTTCTATCCAGCTATATTGGTTGTAAGGGTTGTTTTTATAAATCTTAGCATGGGGAGAGATATTCTTCTTAATGTGACACGCTATACCCCTAACGCCTCTACTAGAGAATCGCTTATTCTAGGTAGACCATAATTTAAAGTCGTCTATGTTAGGGACCTTAGATTCTTGGGACATTTATTCCATGAAAAAACTCCTTCCAGGAAAGAATACGAAACATATTGAATTGCTATTTATTATTATTTTTTTGGTTTCTTCAAACATTTTACGCTAAAAACATTAAATATAACCAGTCAAGAGAACATTGCAAAAAAAAATTTAAAGTTTTCCATTTTAAAATAATGAAATCAATTTTTTTAATAAAATCCGAGAGTTGATTACTGAAGTTAACGATAAGATATGAAAGAACAAAAAATAGAAAAACATGAAAATATGTATATATATCTATTTATTTATTATAAATAAGAAAGCACGACAGAAGAAATATGAAAGAAATACTCTCTTCATGGCTATCTATAGAATAAACATTATTTAGCAGAAAGTTGAATAAACATACACAACCCATTTGAGATTCAAATTAACGACCAGGAAACCTGGAAAATTTGTCTGCTCCGCTCTTCCGAAATCATAGAAAACAATGGAAAGGTAAAAGGAGCAAATCGGACATTATCTTTGTCCTCCTGAAAGTACCATAGAGAAGAGATCTGTAACAGAAAACCGTAGGAAACAACACAACATCTAGTTAGAGACTCGTATCTGCGAAAGATAGATTTAAACTTGAAGTGGTTATATGAGAAACGGGAATACCATCCACATAAAAAGGAATTTATGGGTTGTTATTACAGCTTCATAAGCTACTGGAAAACCTAAGTTTGAAATTTTACTCGTTGACGACACGACTCCTCATTGTTCACTTGTTCTTGCAACGCCCTTTTGATAAGGCCATTTGCGACTAGGTAACGGTTTCCATGAATATCAAGAAAGAGAGCAAATGCTCCTCCATTTTGGAATGTCTATTGTATTGGTTTACGAATCAAAAGCCATTTGGGACTATGTAGCGGTTTCTCTAAATATCAGGATAGGCAGGGAATATTACTCCATCTTGGAATGTCTATTGTATTGGTTTACGAATCAAAAGCCATTTGGGACTATGTAGCGGTTTCTCTAAATATCAGGATAGGCAGGGATATTCCTCCATCTTCGAATGTCTATTGTATTCATTTGGGAATCAAAGACCCTATCGTGCGTTCCCCTTTATGTTTCTTGGGGAATTTAGCATTCTAGAAACGTCCGTCTTTTAAAACTGGACCCAAACTGCCATTCGACTAGCGTCAAAATCGTTGGCGAGTTTTTGAAATTGGTCCATGGACCCTTAGGTCTCCTATGCTTTTGGTTTCATTCATGGACCCTCTCTTGATAGTCACGGTTGATGCAGAGCACTTATTAAGCTCTGCCCAAATAGGGAATTTCGCTTGTATTGGAACCTAGGTAGTGGTGCAAATTGTCCTGCAAAGATAGTAGCGCTGTGGGGATTACTTCAGAGTGCTGCTGGGCTCACCATTGGTTCTCTCAGAAATTGATGGACACTAAAATTGGCGGAAATCCCTTCGGATTTCTTTGCTTCACTACTGGATGGCAAACATATCTGCCCTCCGCTCTCGTTTCAATGACATTTATTTTTTCCATATGTTACAGAGAACAAAACATGGACGTGGATGCTATGTCCAAGCACGGGATCGCTAATCGATCTATTCTTTCCTTTGCCAGTTGAAAGTACACCTTCTCTAAGGGTGTGGTGCTTCGTGTGGTGCTACGCCGGCTGTTAAATCAATCTATCTACTGCTCAGCTAAGAATAATTAATATTATTTTGATATTAATGGAGAAAATGGTTACATTGTTGTAACTTTCTCCCTAGTTTAGGATTAGTTCCTATAGCTATGGGGTTTGGGTGCAACTTCCTATTTCCTAGTATTGTATTTAATGATGTAATATTTGATTGATTAGGGGAATAGAGTGAACGAGAGAAATCTCTCAAGTTTTGTGAGTGTAGTCTCCAGGTGTAGGCCACACATGAGAGCTACATCTCTTTTTTTCAATTCAATGCATATTTTATCTTGGTATCAGAGCTCAGATTGAGTGAGCCTGATCTTTGTCACCTGTGAGGCTGAAGTGCCTGTAGAAGCTAGCTTGCCTCTGTGGCGGAATTGCCTATGTGGCTTGAAGTGCCTGTGTGGCTGTGTGTACACGAGAGCTCTGTGCTCGATTGAGCAGGTGGACTGCAGAACACCTGGCTCGGACTTGGAAATTTTTTTTTTTTCTAAGGAGAAAGGCCAATTAACGCGGATTTTGCGCTGACAGTTGCGCCGGAAGAGGGATTAGCGCAGATTTTGACGGATAAATCGCGCTAGAGCACGGATTTTGAGGGATAAATCGCGCTAGAGCGCGGAATTTGAGCGATAAATCGCGCTAGAGCGTGGAATTGGAGGGATAAAATGCGCTAAGCGTGGATTTTACCGGGAAAAACGCGCCAATTTTTTTACTCTAAGCGATTTTTAATTAGCATGGATTTTTCGCTCGGGGTAGCGCCAAGGAGATCCCTCAACAGCGTGAACTTCGTTTGGCGGTTTCCAAACGCAGCAGATCAACGAAGTTGCAGATCAGTCCGGGAGAGACAGATCGGGAAAGTGCCATAGGAGATCTGCGGGAAACCTCGACTTCGTTTGGCGATCTGCAAGGAGAGCAGGATCGACAAAGTGGCAGATCAATCCGGGAGAGGTGGATCGGATCAACTGTGATCAGATCATTGTTTCGGCTGTGTTGGAAACGCCGAATTTTCTCATTGGAGTGGGAGTGCCAGACACTGCAGATCGGTGGCAGAGGTGACAGAATCGATCTGACAGGTATTGTTTTTTTGTTGTTGTTAAGTAGATTCACAATGAGTAACACGATGGAATCTTACCTTAACGAGTCTGGTAAACTCAATGGATCTAACTTCACGAACTGGAAGTTTAAGATCCAGACTCTGCTCGAAGGTGCGAATGCTTGGGCTATAGTGACAGGCGACGAGCAGAAGCGAGCAGCAACCACACAGAAGGAAGGCTGGGAAAAACGAGAAAACAAAGCCAAAGTCTTGCTGAAGATGTCTGTGAAAGACAATGTCATTGCACACATCAGAGATTGTAAATCGTCCACCGAGATCTTGACGAAAATCAAAAATCTCTATGAGACCCAGAATACAAACAGAGTTTTGGCTCTGAAAAGCAAGTTATTTTCGATGAGGATGGACGAAAGGCAGTCTGCTACTGCATTTGTAGCGCAAATTAAGGATGTTAAAGACGGATTGGGGGCCATTGGAGTGGCCGTGGCTGATGAAGATCTTGTTGCAATTACAATGAATGGGATGCGTGATGATTTTCAAACCTTCATCACTAGAGTCTCGGCAAGGGAGAAAGCACCCACATTCGATGATCTCACTGCGATCTTGTAGCAAGAGGAAGATTGAGGGAAGAACCTGAATCTGAACCCCCAAAGTGACGATCTCGCGCTGGTGGCAAAACGACGACTATCTAAAGGAAGGCAGTCACAACACCAATCAAAGCAAAGAGGAGGAACAACACAGAAGAATCCGAATTCTCAGAAAGGTATGCTTGCAAATCATTATGAAAAGAAATGTTATTATTGTGGAAAAATGGGTCATATACAGAGAGATTGTTATCATAAGAAGCAGGCTGATGAGGCAAGGAGGAGACAGGTAAACCCAAAACACAAAGGATATTTTGTTGAAGAAGAAGACTTCAGTCATGAATTTCAACTGTTCACAGTCGACTGTGCCCTTTCAGCATCAAATGAAGATGACATCTGGTATGTCGATTCCGGAGCATCCTCTCACATGACAGGTAATAAGGAATTTTTTGACAGTCTTGAAGAAATTATAAATGGATCAAAAATATATCTAGGGGATGATAATGGATATTAGATTAAAAGTCATGGGGTGATTTCAGTTAAGTTGCCAAATGGAAAAGTTAGTCACCTTTCAAATGTTTTATATGTACCTGGAATAAAGAAAAACTTGATATCTGTATCCATGATGGCTGATCAAGATATGCATGTCGAATTCTTCAAGACTCACTGTGTGATAAAGGATTGCAGCAATGAAATTGTTGCAACATGCATGCAAGTTGGAAGCCTATACAGGTTGGATGCAAAAAGTATATCGAAGCAAGCCATGATTGCAGGAGAGTCGACGGCTTAACAAATCTGGCATCAGAGGTTTGGTCATCTGAATCTGCAGGATCTCATGTTGTTACAAAAGAAAGGTATGGTCGAAGGTCTCCCCATCTTTCGTAACATTCAGTTAAACTGTGATGGTTGTGCCTTAGGAAAGATGCACAGAGAACAATTTCCAGTGCATGATAGGAGGAAGCAAACAGAAATCTTAGAGCTAGTGCACACTGATGTATGTGGTCCCATGCAGACAAGGTCGCTAGGGGGAGCATACTATTTTTTGTTATTTACTGATGTTTTATAGAGTTCAAAACCCTGGTGGAAAAATAGTTTGGAAAAAGTATTAAAATTCTCTGATCTGATCAAGGAGGAGAATACAAATTAAAGGAATTCATGAAATACTGCAAAACTCACGGGATTGTTCAGCAATATACAGTGTTGCATACACCACAGCAAAACGGAGTTGCAGAGCGTAAAAAAAGAACCTTGGTGGAGTGTGCAAGGAGCATGCTGCAAGGTAAGGGTCTATCTAATATTTTTTGGGCAGAAGCAATAAATATTGTTGTATATTTGAAAAATAGAAGTCCTACTAGGTTTCTTGTCTTCAAAACCCCTTTTGAAGCCTTATATGGATTTAAACCAGCAGTAAATCACTTAAGAGTCTTTGGGTCAAAAGAATTTGCACATGTACCCAAAGCTGATAGAAAGAAACTAGACCCTAAGGCAGTAAAATGCATCTTAGTTGGTTATGGCACAGAGTTTAAAGCATACAAACTGTTCAATCCTGAGTCTCATAAGACATTTGCAAGTAGAGATGTAGTCTTTCATGAACAGGTACAGGAAAGGAAAGCTGATGTTGGAGATGATTGGCACATTCCATTGCTATTGGAGGAAAGCAGCGAGGATGAGAGGGAGCAGGAACAAGAGCAGAAAGAAGAGAATGAAGAAGAACAACAAGAAGGTGAAAAAGCAGGCCCAGTTATTGCAGAGGAAAACAAATTTGAGGTAAGTCCCCTACCAAGGAGGTCAGGTAGGAAGATCAATACCATTGAAGTGAGAAACTATGCTTTGATGTCAAAAGTTTTGAACATTGTAGAACCCTCTAATTATAAAGAAGCTAGTCAATTTAAGGAATGGAGAGTTGCAATGGATGAAGAAATGGAATCAATTTTTAGAAATGATACTTGGGATTTAGTTGAGCTGCCCAAGAATAAAACACCCATAGGATGCAAATGGCTGTTTAAACCAAAAATGATTGCAGATGGAAGTATAGATAAGTTAAAAGCTAGGTTGGTTGCAAAAGGATATTCACAAAAGGAAGGTATAGATTTTGATGATACTTTTGCACCTGTAGCAAAGATAAATACAATCAGATTGCTTATTGCTTTAGCTACTAAATATAATTGGGAATTACACCAGCTTGATGTTAAATCTGCATTTTTAAATGGTGATTTAAAAGAATAAATTTACTTAGTACAGCCAAAAAGATATGTAAAGCAGGGGCAGGAACATCTTGTTTGCAGATTGAAAAAGGCTTTATATGGTTTAAAGCAAGCACCCAGGTCTTGGTATGAAAAAGTTGATTCTTTCTTTATAGAGTATGGTTTCCATAGAAGTTTAAATGACCCAAATTTGTATACCAAGTATAATAATCAGGGGCAGATTATTTTGATTTCTTTGTATGTGGACGACATGATTATAACAGGAAATGCATTTGATTTAATCAAAGGAATCAAAAGGCTTATGGCACAAGTTTTTGAAATGAAGGATCTCGGAAGCCTTCACTATTGTCTGGGATTAGAAGTATTCAGAGATACTGGGCAAACTTTTCTTACCCAAGGGAAGTATGCTAGAAATCTGTTAGAAATGTTTGGGATGGATCGGTGTAGATCAACAGCAACACCTTTGCAGCAGAATCTGAAATTAAGCAGTGATGATGGCACTAAGGAGGTAGATGCCACAATGTACAGACAACTAGTTGGCAGCCTGATATATCTTACAACAACCAGACCTGACTTGGCATACTCAGTTAGTGTTTTGAGCCAATTCATGTCGAAACCTCTTGAAAGTCACTGGACAACAGCAAAAAGCGTGTTGAGGTATCTTTGTGGTACTGTTCATTTTGGTATTTTATACACTGATGTATCTGATGTTACTCTAGCAGGCTTTTCAGACTCAGCCTGGGCAGGTAACCTGGATGATCGGAGGTCCATCACAGCTTATGCATTCAACATAGGTTCCGGAGTCATAGCTTGGAGCAGTAAGAAACAAAGTATTGTAGCTTTGTCATCATGTGAAGCTGAGTATCAAGCATTGTGTGCAGCAACATGTGAAGCAATCTGGCTGATGAGACTTCTCAAAGATGCAGGAAAAGAACAGAAGCAACTCACTTCTATCAAAAGCGACAACCAGAGCACCATCAAATTAGCATACAATCCAGTGTTTCACAAAAACACCAAGCATATAGACACTCAGTTCCATTTTGTTAGAGAAAAAATAGAGTCAAATGAAATTGCTGTTGAATATTGTAAAACTTGTGACAATGTGGCTGATATTTTTTTAAAGCCTCTTGCACGAGTGAAATTTGAATTGCTTAGAAAGATGCTAGGAGTTCAGGAGAACCCTTTCTCCATTAAGGGGGGGAGTTGAGAATAATTAATATTATTTTGATATTAATGGAGAAAATGGTTACATTGTTGTAACTTTCTCCCTAGTTTAGGATTACTTCCTATAGTTATGGGGTTTGGGTGCAACTTCCTATTTCCTAGTATTGTATTTAATGATGTAATCTTTGATTGATTAGGGGAATAGAGTGAACGAGAGAAATCTCTCAAGTTTTGTGAGTGTAGTCTCTAGGTGCAGCCACACCTGAGAGCTACATGTCTTTTTTTCAATTCAATGCATATCTTCTTTGGTTCCTTAATTGCGGATGAGGAGTTACTTACTCGACGAGGAATTGCTTACTCGTATAGAGTTCCAACTGTATTGTGAAACTAGCCCAACTGGTTCATTGAAGAACTAACTTGCCACTCACTGCCCTTGCAGAATGTTTTTTGAATTTTTCCTTGACGGTTCTATGTATAATTAGGGCTCTTTAGACCTCTGAAAGCCCTGTTCGACATTCTCTGGGCTGTTTTCAGATGAAGGATATATATTCTCTACGAGCCAAAGTAAATGCTCGGCCTTGTTTCTTGGCCTGTATGCACCTCTGTTCTACTCTATTTCTTTGTTCTCTGGGTTAGACGTATTTTTTACTCACTTTCTCAAAGGAAACAACAGTTTGCAATAGAATTCTGTAACTTCACATTTATAATGAAGAAATTCTGGTTTTGTTTTGTTTTCTATTTTTTTAAATCTGGGAAAAACACAGTCCTCATCATCGCGATTTAGATGACAGCTGTGCAAAGCAATTTTGCATATTGAAAACATGATAATACAAAAATTGATCAATGAGAACTCGTCCTCGTGCAATTAATAGTGTTTGAATCGGTAATTATTTAATTAATAGGAATAAAAAATCATTGACAAGGTTTTAAAAACACAATATTTTACACTGAAATCCACAATTATGTACACAAAGTAAACCGGCAGAATATTTAACTGGCATGACAAGAATTGTGGGGTATCAGCATATTTTCATGCGTGTTTACAACGAGTTTTAAAGTGGTGGTTCTAGAAATCAGAATCACCCATGTTTATTTAAACGCCACTATCTCTTCCGACCCCATTCGCCACTGCCGAACACTTCTTTTCCAAAACAGAAGTTACGTATTCAAAATAAGCTCTCTCACAGGGAATGGCAAGTCCCATTTGATGATTGTATCCATACTCTTCCCTGGCTTTCTCCAACAGAGATTGGAAGAGAGGATGGTTCAAATAACTTATAGGAACCGCAAAACGCCTGCGTTCGATCCCAACGTACACTGCAAAGTATCCTTTGCGAATATCTCCACATTCATTACCACCTCCTGCGGAATAAGATATACTGTCTTTTCTAGCGCTGCAGGTGCATACGATTGCTTTAAGGTCATCGACAAACCTATAAAATTTGGTTGTTAACTTCCTCAAAAGCAATACCGTGTTTCCCATTGAAACAATTCTAAGCAGGGCATACGAATAATACAAGAGCCAAAATCGATTCTATTATGTATGCGAAGGGAATAAAGCACAGAACTTCGATGTGTCTCAATGAAGGAATCGCAAATGGAGAGGATTCTATAGGAAATACAATCAACTTAGGCGGTTGACGTGCACGTTTGGTATGTAATGTTTCTAGTCTATTTTTTATTCTTCTGCCTGTTTCTCTTAGGTAGGATGTTGGAACGATGGTTTCCTTTCACAAATGCAGTCTAGGTTTTATTTTTCAATCCTATCTTTCTTTTTATTAGGTAAGATGCCGGTCCCATTGATTCCTTCACAAATGCAATCCTGTAACCTCGAATGACGTTGCAGACACTGAGTTATCATAAAATGACGAGAAAAAGAAAAGCGCAATGATTCATTTGCGTTGATTTTGAGACTCAAATGACGCACCTATTCCAAACCATTGACAAATGCTCAATCCGATTGCAAAACCGCTCTCCGTCTGATGTTTATCTGGAAATTTTGAGGCCGAATACGTCAATATTGAACTTGAAGCTGGTGACACTTCATTCGCATATATTTGGAAATATTAAGGATGAATATTTAATAAAGATGTTTTTCATAGAGATTTTCCTTTCGGGCTTCCTTTTTGATATTATTATGCCGAAGTTGAAGATGGTGACAGAGTCCCTAGCAATCTTTCATGAAGATCTTTCAAGTTCCTTACGTGTGTTGAAATTATACTTTCAACTGTCGTGCAGCAGCATTAAAACAACAACGGTGAAACTACTCAGAAAACCTTCAAGCTCATCCGACCGCTTTTGCTGAGAAAGTGGTATTCCCTCAAACTCACTTGATGCAATCACTTTTTGACGCGTTTCTGTACGTTTTGCAAAATTGCTTTCCATCGGGACATAAAGTTTGACGCGTGTCATCTGTACGTTTTGCAAAATAACTTTTCATCGGTACATAACGTTCAGCAAATAAAGGGTGTCCGATATTGTTCCGAACCATTCGATTGAAAGGATGGTGGATGTCCGTCCGATTAAGCCAAAGTTGCATACAAGGCCTGTAGGGTGAGTGAAGGTGCAGTGGCAGAGTGATTGCTTTGTTCTAGCTAGATCGTTGGTCAATGGGGAGGAGCGATGGTAGACTCCGCATATCTCAAGCGTAACGGTGAGCTTTGTGAAGATTGAAATCGCATTTTCGATTATAATGCAATCAAGATATTGTGTGCATGGGTTTGAGGTCTGATTGGTCAGCTGGAAGAAATGCATTAAATGTTGCCTGATCCCCGGTTGAGTGAAAACAATCAATTGAGCTAACAAAGGAAAGGATTAAAGTGTACTTGGCCTAAAGTGAAAATAGAAGAGATGATGGTGAATTTGGATCGATTTGTTGCACGCGCTTAGAATATTCTAGTTCTGTGAAGGAAGAGAAATTGTGAAGTTGTTGCAAAGGTTTAGCTTCCGTATATGCTACTATAGGTTTTATGCATTGCCATGTATTGAGTTTTTTTGGAGAAGCTATTAGTTTCCTTGTATTGTCTTGAGCTAGTGTTTGACATGACCATTGTATAGGTTAAAGTATTGAAGCTTATATTGTGTGTTGTTTGTCTTGATTATATGTATAACTAAGTTTAATAGTGATTAGTATGGTGAGACAAAGTGTGTTTGATATTGAAGATTATGTTTTTGTAGGTTTGAGTACCATTATTTCTAGAGTCATACACTTTGTAAGTTGCTAAAGTTCTTTTTTCTTCCCATCTTTTAATATCTGATTCACATACACTACAATTTTTACTATTTAAAATCACAAAATTTTTCATTTAACTCATAATCATATCAATAAATATAAATCTTAATTTGGTCATCCCCTCAAAATCAAAATCATTATTGAATCTACCATAGAAATCCAACCTAAAATCATTGATGAATCTACCATAGAAATCCAACTTATTAAAAGTGCTGGCAAGTAATGACCTTTGGTGAAAAAATTACATAATTTTTTTTGATAATAATTTTAAAACTAAATAATTAGTAAATTCAATATGCAAAATAATTACTTACTAAAATATCGTTATAATATTTAAATGATTTATAATATCATTAAAATATAATTAACTTTCATATAATAAATAAAACAAAATCAACTTTAATTTAAAATATACAAAAATAAATAAAAAAATTAATTAAAATAAAAAAAAAAAAAATCATATTTAAATTACGTAAATATCTAAAATCACCTCTGCAAATAAAAATATTTTTGTTTAGGCATATTTCCATTACTATCATGTTTTAACTCTTCTATATAAAAACAAAAAAAATCTATCCAAAAAATTACCGTCTCAACAATACGTTATTCTTTTAATTTTTAGATATACAAAAATAAAACTTCTCATAAGAAATAAATAAATAAATACTATCAATAAATATAATTAAATTTAATATAATTAATAAGTTGAAATCATATCAATTTTACAAAGCATCATTAAGACGTTAAAACGACTTATCTTCAATTAAATAAATCGAATTTCAAAGCCTAAATTTTATAAACATTTCTAATATTTAGAAATCTATGGAGAAATAACTTATTACGAAGATCACTCAAATAATTTAAGAAGAATGATATTTTCTTGCCACCGAGTCAATAGTTTGAAATAAAAAGGTAGTTTTCATCTTAAACAAATTTTAAATGAATGAATAAAAAATTGATGATATGTTTACACAAAAGAAAAGAAAATAGTAAAATGTGAAAGTAATTATTATTATTATTATTATTATTTTTAAAATAATCTGGGTGTAATTTAGGGCATTTATTATATGATATTTGAAATACATAAATATATGCGTATATATGTTGATAATAAAAAAGTAATACATGTGAGTAATTTAGATTTTTTTAGAGAGAGCTTTGAAAGAAGTTCATATATATCAACGTCAATTATAACGTGTTACATCATAATTATGTTATCAGACAACAATTTTTCTGCCATTTGAACCCAGTTGGGAAAATTATTACTAAACACACCCAAGCACATGGGATTTCGATACTTTTCTCATTATTAAGGGCAGACTGACGCAACCCATTTGGATCTCAACTTCTTAGCATAAACAGGCATAAGCCCGCATGTGATCAACCTACCATCGTCGTGAGGAATGTGAGCCAGAAAATAGAAGACCAAAAACAGAAAATAATAAATGTATGATTATGAATTCTAGAGAATTTTCGTAGGCCAGTGGCCTCGCTCTGGTTACTGAGGTGAATTATCATATGTACATAAAATATTGCAAAAGCTAACGATAATGTTTTAAAGTTTCACGGATTGAATGCATCTCAACAAACAAACATCACAATACAAGTATTATTATACAAAAGAATCGTTATTTAATTGAGTAAATACTAGAAAAATCAAAATACAAAATAATTTTCTGGGTTTAAAAACTGAATATCTTACATGGATGCGACGGCAGACGATGCTATATGCCTTGTGATCCAAAAGTTACCTGTTTTAGGTTGTAAACCAAAAAAGTTAAGTTAGGTAGGGAAGTTAGGTTCCTATAAATCTTGTGGTTCAAAACCAAACAAAACCATGTATTTCTAAAAACTGCCGAAAGTAAAATAAATTTCTTCAACAAATTTTCTTAACCCATCATAGCTATTTTAAATCCGTTTTTAGGGCCGTATTAAGGTAGTTTCGTTTCAGTAATAAGTTAGTACAATCCATGTTTATTGCTTATATTCACTCCATTATCTCCTACAACTCCATATAATTTGGTTACTGTGGAATCGTTCTTTCCATTAACAGAATTTTTTCGTTCGAAATAAACTGTCACGGGGAACCAAGAGTCCCATCAGATGATAGAATGTATAGCCTTCGCTGGCATTCTCCAACAGCGCTTGGAAGAGAGGATGCTTCAAATAAATCATGGGAACTATAAACCCACTCAGCTCGATCCCAACGTACAGTGCGAACTTTCCTGGGCGAATATCTATTGGAAGGCTGGAATTGATATCGTCATATTCATCACCATCTCCTGTGAATTCACAAGTTGTTGATCAGTAGGTGTATCTGACAGCCTTATGGGCATCCTCAAGTGTTCGAAATTTTGATGTTATGTTCTTCGAGGACCATCTTGTTTCTCACAGGAACGATTCCCATTTCTCTGTGTGTTCGGTACTTCATATATATTCCATTAAATTGAAAGAAATATCCCAGAAAATATAGTACTAAAAATATGAAATGTTATAAGACATTACCAAATAATATCATTTAAATTAATATATATAAATAAAATTCAGGATTCAATTAAAAAAAATGAAAGGAAAGAGAAACCATATATATAAAATTTGTTATTATTTCTATTTAATAATATTTATGTCTTTTTAATCCATGTTTCCATTTCACTTTTCTGTATTATTATTTTTTATTATTTTTATTATTTTCATTTTTATATAATTAATCTTTTTTAATAAATAACTTTGAATATAATAAAAAACATTGAATATTGTTTCTTTATTATACATTTTACTTAGATACTGATATATCACCAATATGTACTTTCACCTTATTTTTATGTTTTCCTTGTTTTCGTTCTCTATCCCTTTTTCACCACTATGGTTATATATTATATTTTTCCTTTTATTTTTCTAAAAAAAATACATTCTTCTTTTTATTTTGCTAAAAGCATACATTCTTCTTTTTATTCACTTTCAATTCGCACTTTCATGTAATCTATTTTTGGTTCTATCTCTATAACATGCGTAGGGAAGATTGGTACTTATTAAATAACGCTCATATAATAATATAAACATTGTAATAAGCCTTTTTATGTTAATATTATTTGGTAAGACTGGCCTTTACATAAACATATTTATTATTATTGTTATTTTGATAACACCCTTCGTATCTTATTTATAACTCTAATACGATCTTTTACATCGCAACGTCATATATCTTCCCTAAATGTAATCAGGAAAAGCATATTATAGGAATGTAAAATAATGTAGATATGGAGAAAGTTACCCAAAATGTTATGAGGGAAAACATATTATAGGAAGGTAAAATAAGGTAGATATGGAGAAAGTTAATTGGAAGTTTTTAAAATGCTTAAAATATCAGTGATAAAATTGTCTTATATAACATCTCAGTTTTTAATATTATTTTTTGAAAAATTTCAAATAAATGTATTAAAATTTTATGTAAACTTAATATTTATTTTATTTTCTAAAGTTAAGTATAAATAGATTATTGATTACAAAATTGTCACATCGTTATATATATTATTATATTTATAAAAAATTAATTATCTAATTGACCATAATAATATATATAATTTATTAAAATAAAATCAAATATATTAAAATAACTATATATATATATATATATATATATATATTTCTGCTGTAAAGACTGATCTAATATATTAAAAAAGAAAAGATATTTACAAAGAGGCATTAACTTCTGAGAGAGTCATGAATCTCTCTCTGTCAAGAGACCATTACAAAACTGAGCTTGTTTACTGCTCTTACAGCATAATCCAACTTGTGAATCAGAGCAGGAAAACAAAAACTTGCAAACAAAATGCATTAACCTATCATACTTAAACTGGACAATTGAAAAACGGCATAAGAGTACTAGCCTGGACAGCAAACGATATATCGCCGCGCGAAGAGTTTTGATGAACAAACAGAAAACAGACATTAAACTCAAAAAACTAGAGGCCTGCCTGGTAGCTTCCTCCGCTATGTGGTCTTTATCCAAGTGCTTCGCCTCCAGTACCTTCTCCCTCGTCCGATTCAGGTACCCAATCTATCATGAGACCATCTTGCACATCAATGAGCTTTACTCCTGGGGGGAGCTTGGGAATCAACCGATTGCGATGAAAATGGTCTGGCCACTTCTTCATTTGGTCTGTCTGAGCTGCACCTTGCTGAGATTCCGCCTTTCCTTTGTCTTTCTCCTCCATACCTGTCTGCTGATGACTAATGCTGTGATCCTCCAGGTGATCTTGGACTGCCTTAGTTCTGGGGGAGTGAAGCTGAGGCTCACTGCGCGCTGGTGGTGTCCTCCTCCTGCATCGAGTCTTCCAGAGGGGTAGGGGAGCGTTCCCCGTCTAAGTTCTCAGAACTAACGTGTTCTTCCTCTTCTTCAGAGAAAATCACCGTAACCATTGCCGTAACTGTAGGTCTATCTAACCTGCTCTTAAAGCGAAATTTCGCTGTTTGTACTGAGTTATTGAGCGAGGTTTCCGAGTCCTCCGAGGCTTGAGTGGTGGGGTAAGCCGTTGATAACGGTGAAACTCTTCGTGGAGGCGACCTACCCCTGCCTCCCGTTTCTCCCCTGTTTCCTGCATGTCGGCCCTTTCTGGGAGTCACTCTAAATCGGGGTGGCATCTTCAGAATTGGCAGCAAACCGGTCACACTCCCCCACAGCAAATGAAGAACCGTGTGCGGAGAATTGCCTGAGTTCTCGTTGGTGACAGTGCAGGCTCCTGGCCTGAGTCGCCCCACTGCCCAATTTCGCCCCAAATCCTGCAGAGAGAACTCAATAATGCACTCTTGACTCCCCCAATTCTCTGTCTCAGACAGAAGTGTTTCTATCGGAGCCGGAGAGAGGAACCTTACATTTAACGTTAACCCCCAACTAGTGCTCCAGGGATTCTTCTCTTGTGCTGGATTCACCCTTTGTGGCAGGCCGAACCAACCTGAAATCCCTCCTCCGGCACTCTCACGCCAAAACCTATCATACTCTACACCACCATTCAACGGACTCTTCGCCACAACGCTGTCTGAATTCTCTCGGCCCTGCTTTATTCTGCCTTGGTTAATGTTTTTTCCTCCCTCTGCCTGTGTACCTGTTCTCTGCACTCGTATTGAATTGCATTCAATACCCATCACCTTGTCAATTGAAACCATATGAATTTCCTTCCTTACCACCTGCCTCCATGTCCCTGCGCGTGGCTTCATGGCATGCGTCTTAAATTTCAGGTGAGTCACCCGCATCCAGGTATTATAAAATATATTTTACCAAACATATAAAAATATATAAAATTTAACTTTTTTTCAATTATATATATATCAAAATATTTGGAGAATTGTCTCATCTCCTTGAGGCACCTCACTTTAAGAGTGAATACTTACAGAAACAATGCATCTCACCTTAAGAGTGAAAGTGAATACTTACGAAAACAATGCATCTCACATTAAGAGTGAATACCATGCATCTCACCTTAAGAGTGAATACCTAGAGAAACAATAAGTTCAAAATAATTGGATAATATATTAGTGTAAACAAAATTTTCAATTAAACATTATTATCGCAAGTACGAACAAAATGGATAATGGATGTTTGTTTACGTTATCAATTTACGTAGTGCTTTCTCCCCTCATGGGTGCCTATCAAATAGGTTCAAGTATACAAGAAGTTATTGCATAGGTGTAGCTATTTGCTAAGTACTAAAATCCTTGAGAGATGAAAGTATCTAAAGGTGCATTGATAGTATCTAAAGGTGCATTGATCGGGGATACACGACAAATCGAGGATACACGAAAAAAAGAATTGTTTTATCTCGAGTTTCTTTTACCAAATTTTTATCGCAAATTTTTATTTCGGAATACCTTATTTTTTCTTTCTCCAAAAAAACGGAAAAGATATCAAATTACGCTATCTCTCTAATGGATAAATGCTTCTTTCTGGCCAGGAGCCATCTTTTTCTTTCCCAAAAAAAAAACAGAAGAATATAAAATCACAACATCTCTGTAATTGGTAAATGCTTATTCCACACTATCTCTATAATTGGTAAATTCTTCTTTGTCCCCCGGAGCCATCTTTTTCTTTCCCAAAAAAAGAGACGATACCAATCTATTTTTGATAAGAAAGCTCGATAGCGTAGGCGGGCTAATGAATGTGATCTATGAACCTTTTGAAAATCCGCCCCGAGAATTGATATTAGATGCTAGTTTTGACCTCGGGCCCTCTTGCTTCAGGCAACCCCCGTTTCTTCCTTATCCTTTTTTCAGGTCGATCTGGCACCATCAATCATAGTTGCCTAGAGAAAATATAAAATCACACCATCGCTGTAATTGGTAAATGCTTATTTCTCCCCGGAGCCATCGGAATTATTTGCAATAAGATATCTATTACAATTGTAAAGTTCTTATCAATAAAATTGTCATTTCTCTACGAATAGTCAATTTCATATTTGATAATTGATGAACCAAATTTTTTGGTGGTACACAATAACATAGAATAATATTCGTTACAATCATAAATATATTCAGCATTTATTAAAAAAAAATATTGAAAAATTAAGATGAAAAGTAAAAGTGGCCAAACAAAATCTATTATTAATCCTCTAAAATAAATTTAATTCATATTTTTAATTATAATTTATACTCAAAATTTTATAATTGATGATGATGATGGTGGTGGTGGTGGTGGTTAACGTCCATTGAGACCAAACTTTGGTCTATTGTACCTAAAGAAACAAATTATCTAGTTTGATTTAAGATTTTATTCCTATACCCAAAAAGCTTGGAGAGAAGCCTCCCAAATTCATTGTAATTTTGACAATGCAAAAGGCTAGGAAGGTCAGTATTGCAACAAAGATTTTGAAACTGAGATCTAATGTGGTTATACACGGGGCACTCTAAGAGGAAGTGATTTTCATCCTCAATGTTCATATTCTCACACAGATGGCAGAACCTTTCCATCCATAGTTTTTTTGGAACTTCCCAACGACCCGTTTCACTATGGAGCTCATGAGAGTTCGTTCTAATCTTGGCTATATTAATTTTCTTCTTTGAGCTAGTTAAAACAGAGAGATACTTTTGATCTTCTAGGGTGGGGTTGATGACCTCCTTATAATATCTAAATTTTCTTTTCACTGCTAAATCTTTCTCACACCACATTGTTTCTTTGAACCTAGAAGTAACAATATTTTTGATGTTATTAATGTTTTGTAGTGCAACATTCTTATCGATCTCCCAATGGAGGCCCTGGTGTCTTTATACCAACCTCGTTTGAGCCTTAGGTGGTTTTCGTTAGAATTTAAAGCTAGCTTAGGAAGTCTATGCTCTCCTATGTTATTGAGTTTGTGCCTGTACAACAAAAGCCTAGTCATAGCTAGGCTCTCGATAGGGGAAAGACCCATTTCTATAAGGAGAATAGAATAGGGTGTGTTGCTTTTAATTTTGAAGTTATACGTTATAAAACGCTTCTAGATTTGCTCAATCTTTCTCGAGGATTCTCGAGAGATGCTACAACCCCAAACCTCACATCCATATAAGATAATCGGAGTGACTAAAGATTCAAAGAGGAACTTCTTTCTGTCCCACATTACGAGATATGTTGTTTTACAATTATTTTCAAGACCAAAATAAGCTTTCCATCCCCCATTAATCATTTTCTCAATGCTATAGCTCTAGTTGAGCTTGTGATGAATATCAATTCCTAGGTACTTGTAGGAAGACTGTTCCTCCAAGTTACTATTTTCATACAAAAAATTAGCATAAGTGTCCCTTTTGTATTTGATAATCATAACTTTTGTTTTGTCAATGTTAAAAATCATATCCATGGTAGAGAAAAAATCCTTAAGAAGTATAAGTTGCTTATCAAGATTATATGGGCACCTTGCAAGAAGAACAATATCGTCAGCGTAGAGAAGAAGGATGATGACTATCCCAGCTAAGATCGTGCTAGCACATCCTGCTTCCTCTAAATAATGTTCTAGCTTGTCGATGTAAATGCCAAATAGGGTAGGGGAGAGGGGGCAACCTTGCTTAACTCCGATATTACACTTAATATATTTTGACCATTCCTCATTGCCCTTTAACTTGGCAATTACATTCTTGTATAAACTTATAGCGACAACTTTCAACTCAAAAGGAACCTTTAGCTCTTCTAATCTGTTCCAAAGGTTGTTTCTAGGAACTGTATCAAAAGCCTTTATAAAGTCCACAAAGCAACAAAAGGGATTGGATTTATCATTGCGACATTCCTCCACAATCATCCTAAGTGTAATGAGGTCGTCTATTGTTGAGTACTACTTTCTAAAACGCTCTAGGGTGTTAGCCCGCTTACCTTCACTTTCAAGCCATATGCTCAACTTCCTTTCAAAAATAATACCATATAACTTGGCTAGGAGATGGTTCATCATAATTGTCCAATAACTAGAGGGGTTATTTGTATCCCCACTTTTGAAAATAGGGATAATGAGGCTTTGATTCCATGGTTTAGGGAACCCTTCCTTGACCGTTTGATTGAAAATTTTTTGAATGTGGGGGATGATGATAGGACCTCCAATTTTTAAGTTTTCCACCTGGTAACCTTAAATTTCCTTAGCTTTCCCATTAGACAAGCGATTAACCCCAAAATTAATGTCTTCTAATGAGAAAACTTATTTCGTTGTGAGCAGTGTTTAAAAGTTATTCAAAGTTATTCATCACATTTGGAGATTCATAAATCTTTTTAAGATAGGAATTCTAGTTGTGTAAAGCAATTTTGTTATTATCTTTAGTTTTCCTAGTTAGAATCTGCCTCCAGAATTTCTTAGGAGCTACCTTAGAAGGGCGTAAGAGATTCTCGTGTTTTACGAATATACTACCTTTTTCTCCTTTTAGTTAGGGCTTTGTATATTTTTATCTTGCCAATTTTAGAGATTCATCAACAACTTCCTTAATTTCTCTCCTCACACTTTTACAATCTTTATCATACCACGGGTTGATTTTGCTATTTCTTTTATTACTTGAAACTTCAATTGAGAACTTGTTAATAGAATATGAGAGGGTTGTAGTAAAATTATGATAGAGATATTCTATGTTGTCTATACTAGATAAAGGAAGCAAATTAGTTTTTAATTCGTTTAGAAAGAGATCTTTTTAATTTCTATCAATTAACATTTTTTTGGCTATAAGGGTTATCTTCTATGGGATCTCTATGCATGACAAAATTGAGAGTTATAAGTAAAGGCCTATGATCAGAGTTAGGCTCGTGGACGTTTAAGATGTCAAAATTTGTTATTTCATTGTATAGAGGGAGATCAGAGATAACGTCTACCACGTTGCTACCAAGCCCATGGATGTAGGTCATCTGGCTAGAATAGGGCCACTTCTTTAGACCATTGCAAATTATGAGATCTTGAGCGCTAGAGAGCTTGACTAGCTATGACCCAAAAAAATTCTCCCCAACGTCTTCAGAGCTCCTTTTGTACCGGCTAGCCAGAGGGAGGTCTTCGTCTAACAAAAAAGGATTAGGGCTGGAATGATTGCTTAGAAGAATAGCTTGGTCGCTTGAAGTTCGAGCATTAAAGTCACCCATTAAACGGATATTGCCTTCATTCCTTAAGATAGAAATACCATTTTGTAAACCATTGTAAGGACTATTTTTATCTAGATGCTTTTTCTTATAAAAGTTAGAATTGATGGGGGGAAATAACAAATTGCTATGTAGGTCTTTTTATCATAAATGTCAATAATTTCTATCCAACTATATTGGTTGTAAGGGTTGTTTTTATAAATCTTAGCAAGGGGAGAGATGTTCTTCTTAATGTGACACGTTATACCCCTAATGCCTCTATGAGAGAATCGCTTATTCCAGGTAGACCATAATTTAAAGCCGTCTATGTTAGGGACCTTAGATTCTTGGGACCTTTATTCCATGAAAAACCCGTTCCAAGAAAGAATACAAAGTATGTTGAATTGCTATTTATTATTATCTTTTTGGTTTCTTCAAACTTTTTACACTAAAAACATTAAATATAACCAGTCAAGAGAACACTGCAAAAAATTTAAAGTTTTCCACTTTAAAATAATGAAATCAATTTTTTTAATAAAATGCGAGAGTTGATTACTGAAGTTAGCGATAAGAAATGAAAGAACGAAAAACAGAAAAACATGAAAATATGTATATCTATCTATTTATTTATTATAAATAAGAAAGCACGATAGAAGAAATATGAAAGAAATACTCTCTTCATGGCTATCTACAGAATAAAGATTATTTAGCAGAAACTTGAATTAACGACCAGGAAACCTGACAAATTTGTCTGCTCCGCTCTTCCGAAATCATAGAAAACAATGGAAAGGTAAAAGGAGCAAACCGGACATTATCTTTGTCCTCCTGAAAGTACCATAGAAAAGAGATCTGTAACAGAAAACCGTAGGAAACAACACAACATCTAGTTAGAGACTCGTATCTGCGAAAGATAGATTTAAAATTAAAGTGGTTATATGAGAAACGGGAATACCATCCACATAAAAAGGCATTTATGGGTTGTTATTACAGCTTCATAAGCTACTGGAAAACCTGAGGTTGAAATTTCACTGGTTGACGACACGACTCCTCATTGTTCACTTGTTCTTGCAATGCCCTTTTGCTAAGGCCATCTGGGACTAGGTAACGGTTTCCCTGAATATCAAGAAAGAGAGCGAATGCTCCTCCATTTTGGAATGTCTATTGTATTGGTTTACGAATCAAAGGCCATTTGGGACTATGTGGTTTCTCTAAATATCAGGATAGGCAGGGAATATTCCTCCATCTTGGAATGTCTATTGTATTCATCTAGGAATCAAAGACCCTATCGTGCGTTCCCCTTTATGTTTCTTGGGGAATATAGCATTCTAGAAACGCCCGTCTTTTAAAACTGGACCCAAACTGCCATTCCACCAGCGTCAAACGTGTTGGCGAGTTTTTGAAATTGGTCGCTGGACACTTAGGTCTCCTATGCTATTGGTTTCATTGATGGAGCCTCTCTTGATAGTCACTGTTGATGCGGAGAACTTATTAAGCTCTGCCCAAATAGGGAATTTCGGTTGTATTGGAACCTAGGTAGTGGTACAAATTGTCCCGCAAAGATAGTAGCATTGTGGGGATTACTTCAGAGTGCTGCTGGGCTCACCATTGATTCTATCAGAAATTGTTGGACACTAAAATTCGGGGAAATCCCTTGGGATTTCTTTGCTTCACTACTGGATGGCAAACATATATGCCCTCCGCTCTCGCTTCAATGACATTTCTTTTTTCCATATGTTACAGAGAACAAAACATGGACGTGGATGCTATCTCCAAGCACAGGATCCCTAATCCATCTATTGTTTCCTTTTCCAGTTGAAAGTACACGTTCTCTAAGGATGTGGTGCTTCGTGTGGTGCTACGCCGGCTATTAAATCAATCTATCTATTGCTCTGCTTCTTTGGTTCCTTACTTGCAGATGAGGAGTTACTTACTCGACGAGGAATTGCTTACTCGTATAGAGTTCGAACTGTATTGTGAAACTAGCCCAACGGGTTCATTGAAGAACTAACTTGCCACTCACTGCCCTTGCAGAATGTTTTTTGAATTTTTCCTTGACGGTTCTATGTATAATTAGGGCTCTTTCGACCTCTGAAAGCCCTGTTCGACATTCTCTGAGCTGTTTTGTGATGAAGGATATATATTCTCTACGAGCCACAGTAAATTCTCGGCCTTGTTTCTTGGCCTGTATGCACCTCTGTTCTACTCTATTTCTTTGTTCTCTGGGTTAGAGGTATTTTTTAATCACTTTCTCAAAGGAAACAACAGTTTGTAATAGAATTCTGTGACTTCAGATTTATAATGAAGAAATTCTGGGTTTTTTTTTTTTTTTTTTTTTTTTTTTTTTTTTTTATATATCTGGGAAAAAAACAGTCATCATCGCCATTTAGATGACAGCTGTGCAAAGCAATTTTGCATATTGAAAACATAATAATACAAAAATTCCCTTAGATCAATGAAAACTGGTCCTCGTGCAATTAATAGTGTTTGAATTGCTAATTATTTAATTAATAGGAAAAAAAATCATTGAAAAGGTTTTAAAAACACAATATTTTACACTGAAATCCACAATGATGTACACAAAGTAAACCAGCAGAATATTTAACTGGCATGACAAGAATTGTGGCGTATCAGCATATTTTCATGCGTGTTTACAACGAGTTTTAAAGTAGTGGTTCTAGAAATCAGAATCACCCATGTTTATTTAAACGCCACTATCTCTTCCGACCCCATTCGCCACTGCCGAACACTTCTTTTCCAAAACAGAAGTTACGTATTCAAAATAAACTCTCTCACAGGGAATGGCAAGTCCCATTTGATGATTGTATCCATACTCTTCCCTGGATTTCTCCAACAGAGATTGGAAGAGAGGATGATTCAAATAACTTATAGGAACCACAAAACGCCTGCGTTCGATCCCAACGTACACTACAAAGTATCCTTTGCGAATATCTCCAAATTCATTACCACCTCCTACGGAATAAGATATACTGTCTTTTCTAGCGCTGCAGGTGTATACGATTGCTTTAAGGGCATCGACAAACCTATAAAATTTGGTTGTTAACTTCCTCAAAAGCAATACCGTGTTTCCCATTGAAACAATTCTAAGCAGGCCATACGAATAATACAAGAGCCAAAATTGATTCTATTATGTATGCGAAGGGAATAAAGCACAGAACTTCGATGTGTCTCGATGAAGGAATCACAAATGGAGAGGACTCTATAGCAAATACAATCAACTTAGGTGGTTGACGTGCACGTTTGGTATGTAACGTTTCTAGTCTATTTTTTATTCTTCTGCCTGTTTCTCTTAAGTAGGATGTTGGAATGATGGTTTCCTTTCTTCACAAATGCAGTCTAGGTTTTATTTTTCAATCCCATCTTTCTTTTTATTAGGTAAGATGCAGGTCCCATTGATTCATTCACAAATGCAATCCTGTAACCTCGAATGACGTTGCAGACACTGAGTTATCATAAAATGACGAGAAAAAGAAAAGCGTAATGATTCATTTGCGTTGATTTTGAGAGTCAAATGACACACCTATTTCAAACCATTGACAATGGTTAATCCGTTTGCAAAACCGCTCTCCGTCTAATGTTTATCTGGAAATTTTGAGGCCGAATACGTCAATATTGAACTTGAAGCTGGTGACACTTCATTCGCATATATTTTGAAATATTAAGGATGAATATTTAATAAAGATGTTTTTCAAAGAGATTTTCCTTTCGGGCTTCCTTTTTGATCTTGTTATGCTTTTTGATATTATTATGTCGAAGTTGAAGATGGTGACACAGTCCCTAGCCATCTTTCATGAAGATGTTTCAAGTTCCTTAGATGTGTTGAAATTATACTTTCAACTTCCGTGCAGCAGCATTAAAAAAACAACCCTGAAACTACTCTAGAAAATCGCCAAGTTCATCAAGCCGCTTTTGCTGAGAAAGTGGTATTCTCTCAAACTCACCCGATGTAATCACTACTTTTTGCAAAACATCTTTTCATCCAGACATAACGTTCAACATATAAGGGGCTTTCGATATTGTTCCAAACCCTTTGATTGAAAGGATGGTGGATGTCTGTCCCATTAAGCCAAAGTCCGATTAACCCAAAGTTGCATACAGGGCCTACAGGGATGACATTGCATGGAGTAAAAGTTTCGTTTGACCGTCGGCTTGTCAATTTAATGAATTTATTATGTTCGCAGATTGTAGTAAAAGATTTTAATTTTAATGTTTTATTTTACTTACGGAAGTATGGGCATAGCATATAATATTTTTAATTATATTTTTTTTAATTTTTATTTATGGTTGTAGTTTTTACGGGACAAGTAAAAACGAATGAATTGTTATGTTTGTGCGTGCGAGGCATATGTACACATGTATTGTAAAAACACAGAGCAGTGTGAATATGAAAAATGCAGCAGCATGAATATAGTTTTTTGTTGAAGAAACGAAATGAAATGTAATGGGCACCAGCACATGTAAAAGAAATTTTTCTTTACAGCAGTAAATGTAAGATTTTGTTTTTACACAACAGTGAATGTAAAAGAAATTTTTACACAAAGTTGTGTAAAATTTCTAAAAGAGACAGAGTAAATTTTTTTTAAGTTCTTGGTGAATCCCTGTAAGATAAAGATGTTGAATTTTGTATCATGCATTTTACTTTAATGAATACAAAGCTTTTGTGGGTAGAAATCAATTATAGCTTCCCTGTTAAGATCCTGTGGCAAAACAGAGTATTAATCTCTGTTCAGTGATTTTGTTTTGGAATTTACCAGAAAATTCCCAACAGTGGTATCAAAGCTTGTCCAGGCTCTTTGAAGGTGTCAAAGAAGCTGAAGGAAGTAGTTTTTTTTTGCTGCAGCAACTTCGACTCAGTAAAAAAAATCCAAGGTATTTCTCAAGTTTTTTTTTGTGTTGCTGCTGAAGAAACAATAAGTTATTTTAAATACACAGTCTGCATTTTGAATCATAGTTTAGAGTGCAAGAATAGCTGGCTCGAGCACCAGCACAAGTACTAGCATGGGTATGTTTAATACTCAGCTCCCACAGTTTAATGGGAAAAACTATGACTATTAGGCAATAACTATGATTTTTAAGTTGTTGGTGAATCCCTCTAAGATAAAGAGGTTGAATTTTGTATCACGCATTTTACTTTAATGAATACAAAGCTTTTGTGGATGTGTGTAACACTCTATTCTCAGAAATCAATTATAGCTTCCCTGTTAAGATCCTGTGGCAAAACAGAGTATTAATCTTTGTTCAGTGATTTTGTTTTGGAATTTACCAGAAAATTCCCAACAATGGTATCAAAGCTTGTCGAGGTTATTTGAAGGTGTCAAAGAAGCTGAAGGAAGCAGTTTTTTTTTGCTGCAGCAACTTCTCCAGCAGAGTGAAGACTCAGTAAAAAAAATCCAAGGTATTTCTCAATTTTTTTTTTGTGTTGCTGCTGAAGAAACAATGAGTTATTTTAAATACACAGTCTGTATTTTGAATCATAGTTTAGAGTGCAAGAATATCTGGCTCGAGCTCGAGCACCAGCACAAGCACTAACATGGGTATGTTTAATACTCAGCTCCCACAGTTTAATGGGAAAAACTATGACTATTAAGCAATAACCATGAGAGCCCTGTTTGTTTCTCAAGATTTATGGGAACTTGTTGAATATGGGTTTGAAGAAACAGCAGATGAAAATCAGTTTAACAGATTAACTCAGGTAGAGAAAGATCTATTGAAGAGCAATAGAAAGAACGATTCCAAAGCCCTCGTATTTTTGTATCAAGCAGTGCATGAGAGTGCGTTTCCAAGGATAGCAGCAGCCAAGACATCCAAAGAAGCATGACAAACTCTCAGGACAGCCTATCAAGGCATGGAGAAAGTGAAGACAACAAAACTACAGTTGCTGATGAGAGATTTTGAGAATCTCTGCATGAAGGAGTTAGACAATATTGACTCATTCTTCACACATGTGATTGGTCTGGTCACATAAATAAGATCTCATGGAGAAATTCTTGAAGAAAGGAGGATTGTGGAGGAACTATTGAGGATCCTACCCTCAAAGTTTGATGTGATTGTCACCACCATAGAAGAGACAAAAGATCTCTCAAACTTTTCAGTTGATGAACTTCATGCATCAATAATAACACATGGGCAGAGGTTGAGTAAAAATGACAACTCATCTCTAGAACAAGCCTTCAAGACCCAGATGTCTTTTGGTAGAGGAAGAGGTCAAGGCAGAAGAAACACGAGAGGAAGAGGCAGAAGCTAAAACAGAGGTGGAAAAAACAGTCCAGCAAACACTCAAGGAATAGGCAGCAATCCAAATCAGAACCAAGGCCAAGGCAGTAGTCAACAAAGTGGACAACATCATGCTCAAGGACAAAGGTATGAAAAATCCAATGTCCAATGTTATTATTGTAAAAAATATGGGCATTATGCCAATGAATGTAGGAAAAAGCAGCATGATATGAATAATAGATCTAGTGCAAATATCATTAGAGAAAATATCAGCCAAGACAATGCGTTGATAGCTTGTAACATGGATGAAACAAAGAGTGATGATATATAGTTTCTAGACTCCGGTTGCAGCAACCATATGACAGGAGACATAGCCTTTTCTAAATTAAATCAAAATGTGAAATCACAAGTCACACTTGGGACTGATAGTAAAATTTCTGTTATGGGAAAATGAGAAGTTAAAATATTTACAAAGAAAGGTGAAAAGAAAACCATAGCAGATGTCTATTATATTCCTGGAATGAAGTGTAACCTCTTGAGTATTGGTCAACTCATTCAAAAGGGGTACAATGTTTTCTTTGTGAATGATGTATGCACCATCATGGATAGAGCACCCAGCAAAAGATGTATTGCTGAAGTGAAGATGACAAGGAACATGATGTTCCCTCTCAGAATAAAGGAAGATTTGAAAAACAAAGAAGTAATTGCAGCAGTTACCCAAGAGGCTTTCCAAAGTGAACCAAAGGATGAAAATTGGTTGTGGCACTTGAGATTTAGACATCTCAACTTTGGAGGTCTTAACTTGTTGAGTAGAAAAGGAATGGTAAGAGGATTACCATTGATAGAGAAACCGGACAGCCTTTGTGAAGGTTGTATCTTGGGGAAACAACACAGAAAGTTTTCCATCAGGGAAAAGCATAAGGGCAAAGGCACCCTTAGAGATTGTTCACTCAGATGTATGTGGATCGATGCAAACTCCATCACTAGCAGGCAGCGAATATTTTCTAACATTCATTGATGTTTTTACTAGAAAAACTTGGGTTTATTTCGTGAATAACAAAAGTGAAGTGATTGAAAAATTTTGAAATTTCAAAGCACTTGTAGAAAATCAAAGTGGGCTGCATATCAAAGTTCTAAGAACTGACAGAGGAGGTGAGTATATCTCCAAGGAATTCCTATGGTTTTGTAGAGAAAATGGAATTCATAAGAAATTTGCAGCTAGGTACACCTCGCAGCAAAATGGAGTAGCTGAAGGGAAGAATAGGAAAATCATGGATATGGCGAGGAGTATGTTAAAAGACAAAGCATTTTCCAAATGATTATTGGGCTGAAGCTGTAAATTTTGCAGCATATATATTAAATAGGTGTCCTACAAAAGCAGTGATGAACAAAGTGCTGGAAGAAGAATGGAGTGGGAGAAAGCAAGGATTCACCCACATGAAAGATTTTGGATGTGTGGCTTATGCACACATTCCAGATCAGCTATGGAGGAAGTTGGATAGCAAAGGGAAGAAATGTATTTTCATTGGATACAATGAGGAATCCAAAGCTTACAGGTTGTATATCCCATCTACCAAGAAGTTTTTTATGAGCAGAGATGTTCAGTTCATTGAGGAGGAAGCTTAGGATGGAAGCATAGAGAAAACAATGAATGTTAAAAACTGTTTGTCTTATGATGAAGATGAGGAGGAGATGTTTGAAATACATCCCCAAACAACAATGCCAACACAAGGATAGCAAGTAACACCCTTGAGGAGAAATGAAAGTGCTTCTCCAAGCACACCTCAAGGAGGAAATTCAAGTGCTTTTTCAAGCACTTGCACACCAAATGAAATGGATAGGGAATGGATAGAAGCTATGGATGAGGAGATCAATTCCATAGCAAGAAACAAAACATGGGATTTGGTTGAACTACCAAAAGGTAAAGAAGTCATTGGAGTTAAATGGGTCTACAAGACCAAGAGTAATCCTGAAGGCAAAATAGAAAGACACAAGGCAAGACTTGTTATCAAAGGGTATAAGCAGCAATATGGGAGAGATTATGAGGAAACTTTCGCACTGGTTGCTAGAATGGAAACCGTGAGAGCAGTGTTCTCCATAGTAGCACAAAACAAGTGGAAAGTTTACCAAATGGATGTGAAGTCAGCATTCCTAAATGGGGTGTTAATGGAAGAGGTTTACATTGAACAACCTCCAAGATATGAAAAGAAAGGCCAAGAGCACAAAGTGTACAGATTGAAGAAAGCTCTTTATGGGCTAAAGCAAGCACCAAGAGCATGGTACGGTAAGATAGATTCCTATCTACTTGAAAATGGATTTGAAAAATGTGAGGGAAAACCCACCCTCTACATCAAAGAAAAAGATGGTAAAATTCTAATTGTTGTGTTATATGTCGATGATATTATTTTCACAAGTAATGATGATTATCTTATTGAAAATTTCAAAACAGTCATGAAAGAGGAATTTGAGATGATTGACATGGGTTTGCTGAGATACTTCTTAGGAATAGAAGTAGATCAAAATGAAAATGGAATTCCTATTTCACAAGCAAAATATGTTGATAAAGTGTTTGAGAGATTCAATATGCAGGAGAGCAAGGCAGCAATCACTCCCACAGTGATGGGATTAAAACTCAGCAAAGAGGACAACAGCAATGATTTTGATCCTAGCTTGTATAAGAGCATAGTTGGTAGCCTAATGTATTTAACTGCAACTAGGCCATATATAATGTTTTTTGTTAGTTTGATTTCCAGATTCATGGAAATTCCAAAAGAAGCACATTGGCAGGCAGCAAAAGGAATTCTGAGGTATGTTAAAGGTACTAAACGATTTGGTATTTTATATACTACTTCAGAATGTTCGGATTTAATTGGATACAGTGATAGTGATTGGGCTGGAAGTGTAGATGATCGGAAAAGCACATCCGGTTATGTTTTTCACATGGGTTCAAGAGTTATTTCATGGGCTTCTAAAAAGCAACCTACTGTAGCATTGTCTATAGCAGAAGATGAATATGTGGCAGCTACAGCAGCAACATGTCAAGAAGGATGTTAAGGAGTTTAGGCCAAGAGTAGGCAAAAGGAACAGTGATTTTTTGTGACAATAGCTCAGCTATTGCATTATCCAAGAATTCTGTGTTTCATAAGAGAACGAAACACATTGACACAAGGTTTCATTACATCAAAGAATTGGTAAAAAATGGAGAAATTGTTCTACAACATTGTAGGACTCAGGAGCAGGTTGCAGACATTCTGACCAAGCCATTGGACTAGAAAAGTTTTGAGTTTTTGAGGAAATGTCTGTGTATGACTTAATTCCCAGCAGTTGAAATTAAAGGGGAGTGTTGAAATTATACTTTCAACTGCCGTGCAAAAACATTAAAACAACAACCGTGAAACTACTCCAGAAAACCGCCAAGCTCATTGGACCGCTTTTCTTGAGAAAGTGGTATTCCCTCAAACTCACCCAATGCAATCACTTTTTGACGCGTGACCTCTGTACGTTTTGCAAAACAACTTTTCATCGGGACATAATGTTCAACAAATAAGGGGCGTCCTATATTGTTCTGAACCGTTCGATTGAAAGGATGGTGGATGTCCGTCCGATTAAGCCAAAGATGCATACAAGGCCTGCAGGGAATGACATGCGTGGAGTAAAAGTTTCGTTTGACCGTTGGCTTGTCAATTTAATGAATTTGTCAATTTAATGAATTTATCATGTTCGTAGATTGTAGGTAAAGATTTTAATTTTAATGTTTTTTTTTTACCTATGGAGGTATTGGCATAGCATATAGTATTTTTAATTATATTGTTTTTTAATTTTTATTCACGGGTGTAGTTTTTACGGGACAAGTAAAAACGAATGAATTGTTACATTTGTGCGTGTGCGGAATATGTATTTAAAAACACAAAGCAGTGTGAATATGAAAAATGCAGCAGCATGAAGATATTTTTTGTTGAAGAAACGAAATGTAATGGGCAGCAGCACATGTAAAAGAAATTTTTCTTTATAGCAGTAAATGTAAGATTTTGTTTTTACACAGCAATGAATGTAAAAGAAATTTTTACACACAGTAGTGTAAAATTTCTAAAAGAGAGAGTAATCTTTTTTAGTTTCTTGGTGAATCCCTCTGAGAGAAAGAGGATGAATTTTGTATCAAGAATTTTACTTTAATGAATACAAAGCTTTTGTGGGTATGTGTAACACTCTCAAAAATCAATTATAGCTTCCATGTGTTAAGATCCTGTGGCAAAATATAGTACTACTCTCTGTTCAATGATTTTGTTTTGGAATTTACCAGAAAATTCCCAACAAGATTATCCTTGTGAAGTTATTAGGCTCAACAATAAAATACAAATGTTTTAGAGAATATATATATATACCTTGAAACCTTTAATACCCCTTATTTAACATTTTTGATTATATTTTGTTGTGAGTAGATTGAAGATAATTTGCATTCAGAGGTGAACGCGAAAGAAAAACATATCACGATTAAAGATATTGTGAGTGTTTTTTAGGTTAATAATAATTAAATTGTGGAGAGAATTGTATCTACAGCCTATATGAAGATATAAGAAAAACAACTCAATGATATTTTTTGAAAAAGAAAATGCCGAAGGGTGTGGGAGTAAAAATGAACTACTGTAGGCAGGAAGTTGGTTTTTTTCCAATTTGGTGGGTGTGGGAGAGCTTGCGAGAGAGGTCAAGGTGGAGAGTGGAGATAAGGATGAAACTCCTATGAAAAAGATGAAAGGGTGTAGAAGTAAAAATGAACTACAGTTGGTGGGAAGTTGTTTTTTTTCCAATTTGGCTAGTGTGGGAGAGGTTGAGAGAATGGTCAAGGTGGAGAGGCCAGATAATGATGAAAGTCCTATGAAAAGGATGAAGATGATTGAATATTCGTTATTCATTATGGAATAAATAGATCTAAAGGAGGAAAAAGGAAGAATTCATGGTTTGCTATGAGAGTCATATTATTGAGTCATATTATTCTCTTCGAGAGAATTACATCTTTCTTAGTATATCATTACTAAAAAGAGAAGTTATTGTTATTGAGAAAGAGCTTGGGTGACTGAGTAGGATGTCTACTTAGTCTATGTATGAGAGGGACATTGTTGTATATATAATTTTGTGGAGAAGATGGAGGAAGTTTTTTTAGGATATGTTAATTTCTTTGAATTATTTACAAGTTGTTTGTATGGTCAAAATTATTTAGATTTTTGTATTTCTATACTAGAGTAAATGTGACTTAAGGATAATTTATGTTCGTAACTTAACCTAGGTTTAGGTCTAACACATTTTTATTAACTTTTCTTATTATTTGATTATATGATTTATTGGTTTTTCTTATTATTTTATTATAAAGAAAATTTTGAAAATATAATTCTTAATTGTTTTATTTGTGATTCTTTCTATGTAAAGGAGTTTGTTCATATTCTCTAGGAGTTTTTTACATTTAGTTCATTCCTAAATTGTTGTGTGATTGAGATATTCTCTCATCCAATGTTTCCTTATCTTAAAAAACACTTCATATATATGTAATCTTTATGTAATCTAATTAATGTAACTTTAATGTGTCCTATTTAATTTGAAGTTGGTAATAGAGTGGATATGGGTCTGAAGCTCTGGTAAATCCTGCAAAAAATAAAGGTAAGATTGTTGATGGATGATGTTGCCTTATTTGTTGAGCATTGTTGAAACCCATATCTTACAAGGAGTGTCGAAGGTATACAATTCTATTAATGTAGTTGGGCCCAAAGTGTGGATCTGTTTGTTGTAAGATGCATGCCTGGAGAAGAGCCGACAGTGCCTCCTCACTAGAGAGAGAGAAGGTTGTTAGAGATTGAAATTCGAAGGTGGATGCTCTAGGGGGGTTTGTTGAAGGGTAGATCCACTGTGTTGACTTATTCTACTAGTATGTGTGGAGACACACCAAAAGCTGTGAAGGAGAGGCAGATCTAGATCCGTTGTGTACGAGTTTTCAAGGCTTACTTTAAAGTTGCCAGAGATCGAAGGCTCCTGCAAATCATTGTTTTCATTAAGGACATGTTGCTCGAGGGTGAATCTGTGTTATGGCTGAATTGAAGGCATCTGACTGTGTGCAACCGAGGGTTGTGATTTGTATGTGGGGTGAATCGGCCTTGCATCATGGACCTACATGCGAAAGGCGTGTTGCCAATGCTCTCGCAGATTGATTATCCGCGTTGCTAGTTGAGGATCAAGCCCGTGTCATGGGAGGCCCTGTTCATTGACGTCATTGTGCATTAAGAGGCTGGGTGTAAGAGGAGTAAACCTCCTTTCGGTATTGAATATTACATCGTAAACCAGAGTTGTGGAGCAACTATTTTGTTGCGTATTGAGAAGGTCTCTTCCACACTGTTGTGCAGGTCCTGCGGTATGCTGTGTGCCAATAAACTAACATTGAAAAAAATGCGATGTCCAATGTTGAATTCAACATTTTGTTTTTTTTTGGAGCAGAGCCCAATGCTAAATAGTTGAGTCGCATTGAAACACTTCCAACAAAATTCTTGCATAGTGTTGGATATGCTTAGAGCTGTGGCATGCAATTAGTTGAGCATTGCTGCAGCAACTTCAAAAGAGGAGGATTCATGCCACATAGATGACTGTGGTTCACTATGGAGTAGGTGATAGTTCTGTTCTTGTGAGCACTATATGGAGATATTGAAAAAGACGAGTTGCATTTGAATTGACGTGAGGTCAGAACTAGGCAGAGAAGGTGACTGGGATTGGTGGCAAAGAGTCTGCTAACGGGTTGTTAGAAAAAAATTATGGGCAGATGAGAGGAGTCTAGCTCAAAATTCTGTTGTGGGCAAGTTGTCAAAATGTAAGTCTTGGGTTGCAGTAAGGAAATCGCAATTACACATAGGTTTAATAAAACATAGAGAAAATCAGTAACGACACCTTTGCAGCAGCGACGCTGGTCTGGAATGGGTTAGTGTAGATCAGCAGTGACAACTTTGCAGCAAAATCTGAAGTTGTGCAGTGACGATGGCACTAAAGAGGTTGATGCTACAATGTACAGACAACTAGTTGGCAGCTTGATATATCTTACAACAACCAAACCTGACTTGGCATACTCTGTTACTGTGTTGAGCCAATTCATGTTGAAACCGCTTGAAAGTCAATGGGTAGTAGCAAAAATCATGTTGAGGTATCTTTGTGGTACTGTTAACTATGGAATTTTATACACTGATGCATCTGATAAAATCTTCACCAAGAGAAAATCCGTGCGAGGAAAAATGTCTGGCTCGATTTTTCCCTTAAATTCCACGCCAATCGAGTACTTTGGCGCGTTGGCGCACTTAATAATAGAACAGACGCACCAATATGGTATTCTGGCATGCTTCGAGTAAAAAACCCGCGCCAACCCCCTTCTACTCAGGAAAAATAAACTTCCGAGTCCGAGCCAGGTGTTCTGCAGTCCACCTGCTCAATTGAGCACAAAGCTCTTGTGTACACGTGGCCACAGAGGCACTTCAAGCCACACAGGAAATTCTACCACACAGGCAAGCTAACTACAAAGGCACTTCAGCCACAAAGGTGATAAAAGATCAGGCTCACCCAATCTGAGCTCTAATACCAAGATAAAATGTGAACAAAATTGAAAGGAAGGAGATGTAGCTCACAGGTGTGGCCTGCACCTAGAGACTACACTCAAAACATAGAGATCACTCTTAGTACACTCTATTATTCATCAATAAAAGATTACATCATTAAATACAACTTTAGAAATGAGGAAGTTGCAACCAAACTACTAAACTCTAGGAACAAATCCTAAACTAAGGAGATACGTTACAACTATGTACCCATTTATCCATTAATACAAAATAATATTAATTATTTTCAACTCATAGAACTCATCCACAACAAAAGTAAAACAAAAAAGGTTTCCATAAATTTACTTGTGAAAGATTAATACTATAACTCAACAAGCCACACTTTATATTTTATGTTACAACATAAGGAAATACATTCACGTGATAAATGGAGGCTGCAACTCGAAGTGAAAAAACAGAAAAGATTAAAAAAAACACAAAAGACTTACTACAATTTATGCATTATTGGGGTTGCAGAGTAAATATCTGTAAAACTCCTAAAAATAAATTTTACGCACCAACCAATATTTCCTCCACAATTTTATCTTCACTACCAGTCTGGCTCTATAACTTGTCGACTATGAAAATGATGTTTACATTCATATTTATCTCAACATATAAATTTGACATTAGTACATGACAGAGCAAATAATTAATACCCAACATGGATGATTTTACATAGTAATTGGTTTTTTGAACTTGGAGTGTGGGCAAGAGTTGCGGAGTGAATGCTTTCCCATACATATTTACGAAAATTCATTAAATGCTTTAAATTCTTTGTTGTGTTGTGGAATGGTCAGTGTTGTACTTTTATTCTGACTTCAGACCTTTTTGCCTGCAAACAAAATTACAACTGTGCAGTAGTTAATCGGGGAAGGCAACTGTGCAGTAGTTGACTAGGGAAGGATGGTGTTTGTCAGTGTATTTAAGGTGGTAGTGGGGATTAATATTTCCAACACTCACCCTTAATAACAACTACTGCCATTGATAATTCCCAAACAATCTCTGAGATAAGCAAAATTTTCACGTGCCAATGGCTTTGTGAAAATATTAGCAAACTGTTCCTGTATACTGTAGTGTTGCAACACAATTTCATCATTGTTAATCAACTCTCGAATAAAATCATATTTAGCATCAATGTGCTTGGTACTCTTGTGAAAAACATAATTCTTTGGTCCTCTTGGCAGTTATGTGTTCTTGCAGAAAATAGTTGCTGTTCCCTCTTGGTCATGGCGAAGATCCCTCAACATCCTTCTCATCCAAACTGCCTGACATGATGTTGTCGTTGCCAAATGAAAAATATATCTTGGCGTGCTCCTTCTCTCATCGACCTTTCCAGCCAATCACTATTAGTGTAACCAAGCAGCGTGAAATTATCTGTTGTGGTGTACAAAATATGATACTGTTTTTCCCTTTGACATACCTTAGAATCCTTTTGGCCGCTTTCCAATGTGTCTCCTTGGGTGTCTCTATGAACCTTGACACCAAACTCACTGCATACATTATATCTGGCCTAGTGGCAGTCATATACATTAAGCTACCTATCATACTTTTGTATAATGTTGGATTGACATTGTTGCTGCAATCTTCTTTGCTCAACTTCAACCCCATGACAGATGGAGTTTCTGTGGGCATGTTGTTCTGCAATCTTAAACCTCTCGAAGATTTCTGCCACATAATTTCCTTGAGATATAAAAATTTCATTTTTTGCTTGCTTCACGTCTATGCCCAAAAAATACCTTAACAACCCCATGTCAGTGATTTCAAATTCATTCTTCATGACTTGTTTGAAATCAGCGATGAGAAAATCACCACTGCCTGTAAACATCAAATCATCTACATATAAGACGATAATAAGAATCTTACAATCACTCTCTTTGATGTAGAGGGTAGGCTCTCCATCACATTTGTCAAAACCATTGTCCAACAAGTAGGCATCTATCCTGCTATACCATGCATGTGGTGCTTGCTTCAGCCCATAAATAACTCTCCTCAACCGATACACATTTTCTTCTTGGCCTTCTACCTCATAATTAGGTGGTTGCACAACATACACTTCCTTTTTTAGCACTCCATTTAAGAACATTGATTTTACGTCCATTTGATACACTTTCCATTTATGATGTGGGGAAATCGCCACAACTGTATGCACTGTCTCCATCCCCGCAACTAGCACAAATATCTTTGCATAATCTCCTCCATGTTGTTGCTTGTATCCTTTGATAAATAGCCTCGCTTGATGCCTTTCACTCTTGTCATCAACATTGCTCTTGGTCTTATAGACCTACTTCTCTCCAATGACATGTTTTCCTTTTGGAAGGTTAACTAACTCCCATGTGTTGTTCCTTTCTATTGCTTCTATTTCTTCCGCCATTGCCACACCTCATTTTACTTCTATGACTTCATCTTCAAAATGGATTGGGTCATCTACATGACAAAATAATGCAAATGGGTAATTTAGACTAGCGCTACTGTCAACTTCATCTTTCTCATAGACCTCATTTAAATTTCTTAATTTTGGTCTTCTTGTGCTTGCTGAAGATGGGCTTGACATGTCACTTGGTGTTGCACTTGTGGCGTTCTTAGAAAAGCACTTGGTTGACTACGTGATGCTGCCGTATTATTTGTTGATATTTTTTCTTGCTACCTGCTTTTTTGTGCTTGAATAGGTGTAGAGGGAGTCATTGTTGAGGAATTACTTGCTACTATCAATTCCTCTTTGTCCTCATGTGGTATACATGATTTCACATTGACTGTCTTCTCTAAACTTGCATCCCATGCTTCCTTCTCTATGAAGTGCACATATTTGCTGATTATGACTTTCATTGTTGATGGATTGTAGCACTTATATGCCTTTGATTTATCACTGTATCCAATAAATATACATTTCTCCCCCTTTTTGTCCAACTTCTTCCTCAACTCATTAGAGACATGTGCATATGCCACAGATCCAAAAACTCTCATGTGAGTGACACTATGTTTTCTTCCACTCCATGCCTCTTCAGGAACTATGTTCTGGACGCTTTTGGTTGGACATATATTCAAGATATATGCTCCACAAGTGACCTCTTCAGGGGCCCAATAATCATTTGGTAATTGCTTTGCCTTCAACATACTCCTTTTCATTTCCATAATGGTCCTATTTTTCCTTTTTGCGACACCAGTTCGCTGAGGTGTATATCTTGTTATAAATTGCTTGTGAATTCCATGCGCCCTGCAAATCAAAGGAAGTCATTTGAGATGTATTTACCAACTTTGTTAGTTCTAAGGACTTTGATGTAGTGTCCGCTTTGTTTCTCAATGAGAGCCTTGTATTAGCGAAAGCACTCAAACACTTCACTTTTATGTTTTATAAGATAGACCCATGTCTTCCTTATGTTGTCATCTCTGAAGGTCAATAAATAGTGGCTTCCACCAATTGATGTTGTCTGCATTGGTCCACTTAAATTTGAGTAGAAAATCTCCAAAGGTGTATTTTCCCTTACTGACTTTCTTGCTGGAAATGTCTCTCTATGTTTCATGCCCAAGACGCATCCTTCACATAGGTTGTTTGGTTTTTCTATGAGTGGAAAACCCTTCACCATTCCTTTCCTATGCAGCAATTCAAACCTCCAAAGATGAGATGTCCAAATCTCAAATTCCATAACCAATTTTCATCTTTGACATTTGCTTGGTAGTTCACTTGTGTGAAAGCTACATCTTTTCCTTCGTATTATGATTTCATTGATAGTTCTTCTTGTGCACCATCTTCCTTCAAATATGATTTTATCTTTAGGGGAAACATTCTATTGCTTTTCATTTAAACCTTTTCAATCTATTGTCTTCTTGGAGGCCTATCCAAAATTATGCACACATCATTTATGAAGAAGAAATTGTATCCCTTTTGCATGAGCTATCCAATTCTTATGAGGTTATGCTTTAGACCAGGGACAGAGTAAACATTGGAGATGTACCTCTTCTCTCCCTACTTTGTTAGGATATTAACTCTTCCTTGTCCCATGACAAAGACTTTGCTATCAGTCCCTAATGCCACTTCAGATTTTACACTTTCATGTAGATTAGAAAACATTTTTATGTTCCCTGACATGTGGTTGTAACAACCTGAATCTAGATACCATATATCACTTTGTTTTTCTTGTGCTACTTTACAACCTAAGAACATGTTATCATGGTTCTGATTTTCTTTTGTGAAATTTACACTTGGTTTGTTACTAGTGTCTTATTGCTTCTTTCTACATTCATTTGTGTAATGACCATTCTTCTTACATTAATGACATTGAACTTGAGATTTATCATACCTCTGACCTTGTGCTTGATTTTGGCTTGGGCCTTGACTTGGAATTTCACTACTACCCCTTCCACTTGAGCTTGAAGGGTTGCTTCTTCCACCTCTGTGTGGGCTTCTTCCTCTTCATCTAGCATATGATCTTCCTCTGCCTCTACTTTGACCAAAGGAAACTCGTATCTTGAAGGCATGCTCCAATGAGGAGCTTGTTGCTCTATTTAATCTATGTCCATGATAAATCAATGATGCATGAAGCTCATCCACTGAGAACTATGAGAGATCCTTTGTCTCTTCTATGGCTAGAACAATGGCATCAAAACTTATTGGAAAACTTCTCAAAAAATTCTCAACTATCTCCTTTCCTCAAATGTCTCACCATAAGACTCGATTTGAGCAAACAACCCAGTTACATGTCTAAAAAACGAGTCTACGTTCTCAAACTCTTTCATACAAACTCTTTCAAAGTCTCTTCTCAATATTTGCAACTTTTTTGTCTTGACTTCTGCCATGCCTTAGTAGGTTGTCTGGCGGGTTTCCCATGCTTGCTTGGACTTCGTTGTTGCTGCAACCCTTGGGAAAATACTTTCATGAGCTACTTGAAAAATGTAGAAGAGGGCCTTTTCATCCTTCTTCTTGTTGTCCCTCAACAAATCCCTTTCTGCTTCAGACAAAGCATTGTATGTTGCGGCATCTGCTGGTTCTTGAAAACCATTCTCCACCAAATCCCAAATGTCTTGAGAAGAAAAAAGGGCCTTCATTGTAATAGCCCAATAATCATATTTTTTTCCATTAAACTGAGGTATCTGAGGATTATTCAAGCTTGTGCTTGATGTTGCCATTTCTAAGTGAGAGAAAAAAACATTCTACCTACTGGTAAATATGCTAAAAAACAACGCGCCCTCAAAATAATTTTAACTTCTAGTAAAAAAACTTGTTTTTACACTAATAGAGTTTAACTTGATCTAAAACCCTGTTAGAAAAAATTTACAGGGCAGAAGAGAGGAGTCTAGATCAAAATTTGGTTGCAGCGAAGTCAATTTTAGTTGCGGCAAGGTAAGTTTTATGTTGTGGCAAGGAAATCACAACTACACAGAGGCTTAATAAAACATAGAACTCATTCATGAAAAAATAGAGTAAAACAAGAAAGGATGCAGTAAATCTACTTGTGAAATATTAATACCATAACACAACAAACCACACTTTATATTATATGTTAAAACATAAGGAAATACATTCATGTGAGAAATGGAGGTTGCAACTCCAAGTGAAAAAACTCTAAATACTTACTGTGAGTTATGCATTCCTCGGGTTGTAGAGTAAATATCTATAAAAATCCATAAAATAGTTTTCACGCGCCCACCAATATTTCCTCCATGATTTTCCCCTCGCTACCTCACAGACTTTCACCCTCTCTCGCTCTCTAACTTGCCCAACTATGCAAATGACTTTTACATTCATATTTATCCCAACATACAAATTTGACATTAATACATGACAGAGCAAATAATTATTACCCAACATGGGCGATTCTACATAGTAATTGGTTTTATAAACTTGCAAGTGTTGTGGAGTGTGGGGAACAATCACGGAGCGAATACTTGCCCATACATATTTACTAAAATTCATTAAATTCCTTTAACTCTTTTCTATGTTGCGGAATGGTCAGCACTATACTTTTGTTCTAACTTTATTCCTTTTGCCTGCAAACAAAATTGCAACTGCATAGTAGTTGATTGGAAAGCATGGTGTTTGTCAGTGTGTTTAAGGTAGTCATTGGGATTACTATTTCCAACATTGGTGACTTGGTATTTGTTGTTGAAGTGTATGTGGAGGCTGAGCTTGGCATACTTCTAGAGTAGACTGTGTACTACACTATGTGAGACAGAATAGATAAGTTGACTGATTAAAAAGGGTTCGATTGGTGGAAATGTCATCGAAGTGGGTATTGGCCATTTGAATGAGCAAGTCTTGGAGTGAGCATAGCCGGAGCGTTGAAGAGCTAAAGTTGGACATTTTCAAATCCTTTAAGGGCCTTCATACATTCAAAGAGATGGAGTAATAAGGCCAGTAATGAGGATACTAATTAGATTGACAAAGGCTTATTTTTTGTATAAAAATTTCATTTTTCTGATATATTATAGATGGATGGAAGCAAAATGAGATTTGATGAATTGATCTAGTTTAATTCTTGTGTTATATCAGCCCATGACATTTTGTAATGGCTCTTGTCTCTTGTAGTTTTTGAAGAGTGGTGTTCATGTATTGCCTCTGGAATGCCCCCACAACACATTTTGATGGAATATGTAGATGCATTCTATTTAGGGGCCTCATTCATGAAATGGGGTGATTGAGATCATTTCTAGTGGCATTGAAATTAATTTTTCGATAGCGAAGGCATGAGGTAATTTCATGCTGGTAGTGATTAGAGTATAACTCTATTAATTTGAGGGCATGATTGTTGTGACTGGTCACTATGGTGTGTGACTGGTGATTTTGTTGTGGTGAAGTTGACCTATCACATATTGAGTGCGTGGAGACTCTTGATGATTGGAGAGTCCCTAGATGATCGAGCATCTTTATTGGGTGATCGAGAGTGGTGTGTTTCTTAGCGTTTGTTTGATTCACAGAGCCACTCTTGTGTGTTCTAGTTAGTGTGACATAGTTGGTATAGTTGGATATTGAGCTCAGGTTGAATATTGGATATTGAGGTGAACTCATACACTGGTGTTTTGGTACCTTATCTCTAATTGCATCCTCGTACTTTGCCACTCATGATATGCAAGGGGAAAGGTTTGAGGGTTTTTATCTACCTTGTTTTCATCAACCCGAACCAAATGGATTTAGAGAAAAATCTCTCTAATGCACTTATGTTTTCCCTTTTGACAAATATTTAAGAGTAAACACGAACCGAAGAGATTTAGAGAAAAATCTCTCGACTGTACTTATGTTTTTTCTTTTGACAAATATTGAAGAGTATAAAACTTGGAGCAGAGGTATTACTCTTTTGAGTATTACAGATCACTTAAATAATATTACATTGGAAGCATCACTATTAAATGACGCCATTGAAACTTGACTTAAACTGGACTCAATGAAATTGAAATAGGACACTTGGAGGGATGGTTTTGACACCTAATTGGTGGTTCTGATTAGATTCTCCAACACTCCACCTTAATTACAACCAATAAAAATGTAATTAAGATACATGTTGGTCTATGTCTTAGCTAGGCTTACAATTTAAAAAATTGACTTCAATTATATTTACTTTTCTTTTTCTCTTCTTCCAGATCGTATAGCTTCTAAATTGTTTCTAATTTTTCTTTTTGTTCCATGCTTCAAATTTCAAATTCTTCATTTGTTGGTGCAGATCATCCATTCTTCTAGGCTATCTAAGCATATCCTGAACTTCTTCAAAAAACAACTTTTATGTCAGTTGCAGCTACATATTATCTTATGTAGTGTTATTTTCATCATCAATCTGCCACAACATAATATTATAGTAAAATAATATTTTTTTAGGACTCAAATACCTGAAAATTTCATTAATTTCTTCATCATGCATGTTTTCTTCAACATTCATTTATGCAGATTCTATGCAGACCTCATTAAGGCATGGTGTTGCAAGCCATGGTTCAAGGAAATTTAACTCTTCTTCATAACCGTTTTGTGTACCTGCACATTGTAAATCATGGTACATTTCAAAACATATGAAAAACCATATTGGTTTTGTTCCTTCTGCTCTATAACGAGATCTTTCAATTGTTGCACTTATTTATCTGTCTCTTTTTTCTATTTCTATTTTCTCTTTATGAGCTTCCTTATTTGCCTCTTCATCTATTTTTATCTCCGTCTCTTTGACTTCTTTAATAACCCGTGTTGTTGCAAACAGCTCGTCTTCCACTGATCCAAGTGGGATTTTCTCACAAAATAACATGATGTCAATATGACAATTTTTCAGCATCACCTGCAACCATTCATCATTAGCCAATAATTCTTCATGAAAATTTACATCAAAAATATTAGTTGTTGTATTCACCATAACATTAATTGTTCCAATGGCAGCTTCATTGTCCTCAACAAGCTCTGTTGCTGGATTTACCAAATCTTAATCAGTAAGCTCTGTTGCTGGAATCATCATATTGTCATTAGCAAGCTCTATTACTAGATTCATTATATTTTCATCAACAGGCTTTGTTGCTAGAATCACTGAATTTTCATGTACTTGTGGTTGTGCATAGTAGGATTCATGAGCATCTATGTGCTCCTTCTCTCTTGCTTTTGTGACTTCTTCATAGACATCATTCACATGTCACTGAATACAATGCCATTCAACAATCATTTAATCTGGATGTAGATTTGCAGCTATAGATCCACCTTCTTCTTAAACTTCCCCCCTTGAACCAAAACACCTCTCAAGGGATTCAAGGCCTCCTTGATTGTCTTGGCTTCTGAAATCAAGGGAAGAATGTTTTTATCCACAAATTATTTTATGCATTTCAATGCAAAGGCATCCTTTTGCCTCTTGACTTCCAGAGTTAAAAATATCTCAATCATCTCCTATTATCGCTTTGACCTTCTTAACCTCTTGGCTTTTCCCATTTGATCGATGACGGAATGTAAATCAATAAAGAAACCGCTGACAGAACGTGGACCAACAAAGAAACCAAACTTCAAACATAGCTACAAACTTCTCCCCTACAAAGCTTCAGAAAAAATAGGTCTACAAATTTCTAAAAGATGATGCTTTCTCAAATACTTTCACAAATCCTTACAATATTTCTCAAAATCGTTCACAAAATCTTTTACAAGAGAATCATAATGCCCAGTGCCAATTGGAGGAATACACCCTTTTTGTTTTTAATCTCTTTTCCAAGACTTTAAAAAAACATCTTTTAAATAAGCCTTAAAAAAATTCTATACCTTTTTAAAATAAACTTCAAGACACCCCTTCTTAAAGGATTCCATGGCTCTTTTAATAGTACCACCACATTATATAAGCCCCTTTGAAAAAAATTACATCCATCTCCTTTTTAAAAAAAATTCATTTTTGTAATTCTTTAAGATCCCTCTTCCTTCAAAATGGGCTTATTCCCTTTTAAAATATTACAAGGCAACCATCCTTCTTTTTAAATCATATGTTTCCAAGAAATTCATTAAACAAACAAACTTCTTTTGCAAGAGCAACAAAGAGAGAGTGTAAGACTCTTTGAGAGAGCAGCAAAGAGTAAGGTTGCATAAGACTCATTGAGAGTAAATTTTCATACGTGTGTGTATTCACAAAAAAAGATAGCAGAGATCAGAGTGAAGTGAAGTTTTTGAAATGTTACTGCGAACTATACGTTGAAAACAAAACCTACATATTATTTTTGGAGATTAACATGTTCAAGGAGTCAAATAAGAGTGTACTAACACTTTACAACTAGATGAGAAAGGCGTTAGTCACCTTTCCTTACATCGATTCTGGCTTAACACTCCATATTGGTGATGGACAGTGTGTTAGAGCACTAACATTGCCCTTCAATGTTGAGAAAGGCATTAGCACGCTACCACATGAATGCTGATCAAACTCATGTTCCTCCTAATATATTTCTCTGACACTTCTTGTTTTCTAATTGTCTTCTAAAGATGTTAAATCACTTGTGGATTCACTTCTTGAAGATGTACCATTTTCAAAATGGGATGGTTCTTCTTCAACCTACAATCTTGGTGGATGTGGTGGATAAAAAGAATGACTTGAAGCTTCATCAACTTTCTCACACCAAGATTTATTTTCAAAAAGAAATTACATCTCTGCTTAAAACAAGCAAGCTTCTTTGTAACTAGATTATAAAGTTTGTAGGCGCTTTACTACTCTCTATAGCCTACGAAGATATATATTTCACTCCTATCATCAAGATTCTTTCTTAGCTTCTAAAGAACATATGAAAAAGCTACTCATCCAAAAATTCTAAACTGACGTACATTTACCTTTTTGCCATCCCATGCTTCTTGAGGTATTGTATCTTAGAGAGTGGTTGCTGGATATCTGCTAAGAACATACATTGCTATCGAAACCTCTTTAGCCCAATAATTGTGCGATAAATTCTTCTCACAAAGCATACATTTGACCATGTTAATGGTTGACTGATTTTTCCTTTCTGCTATGGAGCATATATTGTTGTGTTCTGCATTATGATTCCTTATTGTTGACAAAATTCTTTGAAGTTATTGGAGTTGTACTCTCATCCTCTATTGAATCTGAGTACTTTCAAAGGCTTTCCACTGTCCTTTTCTGCTTCTTCTTTTAATTCTTTGAACCTTGAGAATGTATTTGATTTGCTTTTGAGAAAATACACCCATGTCTTCCTATTATAAACATCAATGAATGTCAAAAAGTAAAAACTACCACGAATAGAATGTGTCTGCATTGGACCACATATATTGGTATGGAAAATCTCTAAAGGCTCTTTTTCTCTAGAGGAAGATGTGGGAAAGTTGTCTCTTTTATGCTTGGATAGAACCCAAATTTCATAATTATAGTCTTTCTCATTCATAGTAGGGAGACCAATGACTATTGACTATTTCTGAAGCTAAATTAGACTTTTGAATGATATGTGGCCATATCTATAATTCCATAGAAGAGACTCATCTATTCTTAATACATTGTGTACAAAATATTGTGAAATATTTCAACATCTAAGAGTCAAAGGAAGCATCGTATTCTTGGTTTTTCCAACCTTATCTATGAATCTTCTCTTACGTAATTTGTTATAGATAGAACATGTGTTCCCTTGAAATATTACATCATAACCATGTCCCATCAATTGTCCTACACTAATGAGGTTATGCTACAGATTTGGAACATAATAAACATTAGCAATGTATTTCTACTGATTCTATTTAGTAAGAATAGGAACAATACATTTTCCTTGAGCTTAAATGAAAGAATGATCTCCAAGAGTAATTTATGATGTTATGGAAGCATTAAGATAAGAAATTAGATTTTTGTTACCTGTCATATGATTGTTGCAGCCATTTTCTAGCAACCAAAGATCCTTGTTGTCAGTGTCTTCATAAAGATTGCATGAAATAAGCATTGTTTCAAAGGATTCTCCTTCACTGTTGGAGAGATGGACATTGCCTCTATGCTGATCTAGCTATTTCTTTTTGCATTCATTTTCATAATGTCCAAATTTCTTGTAGTAATAAAACTAGGCATTATATTTTCTCCAATTTCTGCTTCTTTGAGTTTTATTTTGAGGAGGTCTCCACTACCTTCTTGCATGATGATGTTCTGATCTTCCTCTCCTTCAGCCTCTACCTCGCTTGTTGCCAACTCTATATCCTCTGCCTCTCCCTCTGCCAAAAGAGAGTTGTGCTTTGAAATCTTGTTCCATGGAATCTTCTGTCAAGTTGATTCTCGTCTCGTGTGCTAGAAGCGATCCAGTCAACTGTTCTACTGAGAAAGTTGTAATATCTTTGGATTCTAGAATGGTTGTTACAACCATGTCATATTTATTGGGCAGACTTCGAAGGACTCACTGAGAAATTTTCTCACCTGAAATGGTTTCATCGATGAGCTTGATTTGATTGACTATTACCACAACTCTTGTCATGAACTGATCCAAATTTTCAGTGTCAGTCATATTTAGGGTTTCAAACTGTGATCTCAATGCCTGTAATTTCACTGTCTTCACTATATCATCACCTTGATACACAACTTTCAATATTTCCCAACATTGATGTGTTATGGATGCACCTATTATCTTTTTGAAAATAGTGTGATCGATTGAGTCTTGAATCCAAAATTTGGCTCTGTTTTCTTTCTTTTTGAGTTCATTCGTTGCATTCCTCTAATTATTAGTCATGGCCTCCCATGCTTCTTGAGCTGGCTATACATATGCAGTCTGAAGTGTATCCCAACACCCTTGGGCTTACAGGAATGTCGTCATTCTCAAAAACCAAAACTCGTAATTTTTGCCAAACAGAGTCGAGGTCTACAGTAAAGCACTGGAGGAAGCCATTTCTGTGAATGAAAAATGTCTGCCTTTTCTTTTAAATCTCCTTTAAAAATACTTTTTCTAGTGACCTAGTAAAAAATATTTGAATCTCGTTTGACATTTTTGAATGCGGTAGAAAGGATGTTAGACAATGTGCCAACTCTTCTGTCAATTGTGAAGGTTAGTGTGCTAAAGCCTTTTCCAAGGTTGAAGGCCTGCATTGGAATGAATCTAATCCCAACCACAAATTAAGTGTCAAAACCATCCCTCCAAGTGTCCTAGTTCAGTTTAACTGAGTCTAGTTTAAGTCGAGTTTCACTCGAGTAATTTATTAGTGATGTTTCCAATGTAATTGTATTTATGTGATTTGTAATACTAAGAAGCGTAAGTCCTCTGCTCCATATTTTGTTCTCTACAATTTTTTTTCATCTTTGAGATTATTGTTATACAATTAGAGAGCACTAAAATGTTTTTTTCCCTACCTTTGTTATAGATTTAGGGTTCCCATAAGGAACTCATCTCCTATTCTTAAGTGTACGATGTTGTTCATCTTTGTTACTAACCTGCAATTGTGTGTAAGGACCTCTAATGTAGAAATTAGTTCCATAGAATTTCTTCCTCCAAGGTATCAAAGGAGGCTCTCAAGGATAGGTGCAGGGGCTTCAATGTTGCAATTGAATAGTGGTGAGCTCCAGTATTGTAGCAATAATGCTACAACTCCTGAGGCTTCCTGTCTCTCATTTTATCAACCCGGTTGTTCGTACAAACTTGGAAGCGACGGTGCTATA
>APFE031662235.1:36632-70001 GCA_000404065.3 Pinus taeda | reverse complement strand
TGGAAGCACATGCCTTACATGGAACACCACCTGCCTCGAGAGCTTGCTCTATCCCAGGTCAACTCCTCTTCACCGTGTTGGGACTAGGACACGTCCATGAAGAATCCGGAGCACATGCCTGTCTAACCGAGCTCATCTACGGATCCCATCATGATATTACTGGGGCCCACCACCTTCGTTCGACATTCCGAGGATTCATCCACTTGGCTAACTTCGGGCATGGCTCTGATACCACTTGTAAGGACTCTGGACACCACATATCTCCACAATGGTATGATATTGTCCACTTTGGGCCTAAGCCCTCATGGATTTGCTTTTGGACTTACCCCAAAAGGCCTCATACCAATGGAGATATTTGTCCATCCTTATATACCCATGATCCTCCCCACTTCTAGTCAATGTGGGACTTTGGTCGTATACCCAACAAACTCTTGCTTAGAAAAGGGATTCCTATAGATTTTCAATCAATGCCCATTGACAAGCATGGGGATGGCTTCTTCATCAATGGTTCTGATAAGGACTGAACCATTATCGTTGCATTTCTCCACTGTATATGGTTCCAGCCATCTCATCCTCAAATTTCCCTTGAAATCATTGTATCTTGAATCATATAATAGCACAGTATCTCCTAGCTAAATTGCTTTCCTTTAAGGTGCCAGTCATGCCATATCTTTCTTTGAATTTGGACTACCTCTGAGTGGAGAAGGGCCTGCATTCCTTGTTCATCTAATCCATTCAGTTGCAATAATATTTCCTGCTGTGCATGGCTCAGATCTAGGTCCAGCTGAGCTGCCAACCTCAATGTGTTATATTAAGATTCTATGGATAGCAAAGCCTTCTTCCCATAAACCAGCTCATAAGGCGTGAAACCTATTATAGTTTTCCAAGTAGTGTTATATACCCAAGTGGCCTCAACCAAGTGATCTGCCTAATATTTTCTACTGCCTCTCACCACTTTAGTCAAAGTCTCTTCTAAAGCTCTTTTAGTGACATCCACCTGTCCATTTTCTTATGGACGATAAGGGGTGGAAGTTATGTGCTTAATCCTATGATGAGTGAGCAGGTCTACAATCAGGTTAGAGGTAAACTGACGTCCTTGATTTTTGACTAATTCTCTTGGGTAGCCAAACCTGTAGAAGATATTTTCCCTCAAAAACTTAGCTACTTTTTCTTCTATTGCTACCCTGATTGCCTTTGTTTTTGCCCACTTGGCCAGGTAGTTCATGCACACAATGATGTAAGACTTTTTTTTTAAGGAGGGTTGATAGGACCCACAAAGTCCATGCCCCACTTCTCAAATGGCTTGAAATTCACTTGAGGTTGGAGGGGCATCTCATCCCTTGGAGTCGGTTTCCCCATCCTTTAACATCGGTCACATTGGTTGATGTATCTCTTGACATCTTTATGAAGAGTGGGCCAATAGTAGCCTGCTTGTAGAATTTTGAAGGTGGTTATTTTTTCTGCAAAGTGCCCTTCACAGGGCCCATCATGGTAGGTTAAGAGGATGTCAAAAACTTCCTCCTCCCTGACACAATGCTTCAAAATCTGATCTGGGTCAAGTTTAAATAGGTTGCCCCCAATCCAAGTGAATGGGGCGCTTTTCCTCACAATCTTGCTCTTTTCTTTTGAGGATAGGTGTGGCGGGAACTGTGTTGAAACCATGTAATTTTCTATATCAACAAACCATGGAGAGAGTCTTGAAATAAAAAATAGGTTTTCATCTAGCATATGATCATCCACTATCCCTTCTTTACCTGTAGGAAATCTAGTCTGGACAGAAAATCAGCAACAACATTTTCCTTACTTGGCTTATCAACAATGGTCAAATCAAATTGCTACAATAAAAATAACCATGTAATGGTACGAGCATTTACATTAGGTTTATTCATCAAATACCTAATTGCAGCATGATCATTGTGTACGAATGTTTGATAAACAATGATGTAGTGTCTGAACTTGTTTAGGGAATGGACTATAGCTAGGATCTCTTTCTCCGTTACGGTATAGTTTAAATCTACCTTAGACAGGTTTTTTACTGACAAAATATATGGCGTATGGTAGCTTCTATTCAACTTGTCCTAAAGCTGCTCCTATGGCCTTCTTCGAGGCATTTGTGTGAATGTGAAAAGGTAGGGCCCAGTTTGGACCTCTCAAGATTGGGGCAGTTACCAGCTTACCTTTCAACGCATCCAGAGCCTCTTGATAGTTGTCAGTCCATAAAAACTAAACATATTTCCCCAAAAGACCAAACAATGGAGAGGCTTGCTTACTGAAATCTTTAATGAATCTTCTATAATATCCTATTAAGCCTAAAAAACTCTGAACATCTCTTACCTTTTGAGGAGGTGGAACCCTTTGGATGATAGCAATATTGTTGGGATCCACCTGTAATCCTTGCTGAGAAATTGTATGAGCTAGCATGGTCCCTTTAGTCATCAGGAATTCACATTTTTCAGGACTGAGGGACAAGTTCACTTCCATACACTTGGTTAAAACTTTTCCCATGTTAGTCAATTCTTCTTGGAAGTTGGACCCATAAGGAGTAAAGTCATCCATACAGATTTCCACTGAATCATGAACCAACGCAGTAAATATGTTCAGTACTGCTCTCTAAAAGGTGGCAGGAGCATTGCATAACCCAAAGGGAAGGACCCGTTAGGCAAAGGCATCCCATGGACAAGTGAAAGTGGTCTTATCTTGGTCTTCTAGGCTGATTTAGATCTAATTATATCGGCTAAACCCATCTAGGAAGGAAAAGAAATTCTTCCCTGCCAGACCATCTAACACTTGATCTATGAAAGGCAAAGGGAAATGGTCCTTCTTGGTAGCTTTGTTATGTTCTCGATAATCTACACAGATTCTCCACTTCCCATTTCTCTTGGGCACAAGATCCAAAGGATAAACCCACTCATTGTTAGAGATGGGGTATATGAATCCTGCATCCAACAACTTTTGTAGTTCTTCTTTGATAATGTCCTTAAGGGCTGGATTTATTCTCCTGTGACACTGCCTGACTGGTTTACAATCCTCTTTAATGTAAATGTGATGGGTACAGACTGAGGGGTGGACTCCTTTCATCTCCTTATAGCTCCAAGAAAAAGCATCCAAATGGCTATTCAATAAACTACACAGCTCCTTCTCCTGAGAGGGAGATAGGGATGAGTTGATATTCAAGGTTCTTTCATGGCCAAATTCCAAATTCTTAACTCAAGGAGAGGTTAGATTAGCCACACGGAGATTCACTAAAGGACATGCTTGGGTGTCTTCTACCAACTCTTTTAGTGGCAGAACACTAGGAAGTGGATTTTGAATGAAATTCTCAATAAGGTCATCCTCGGTTTGAGAACCTCCCCTGGTGGCTTCCACTATGCACAATGGTGTAGAGTAGACTTCATCCTCATCTTCCCCCTCCAACCAAAGAGGTAAGTCATGTTCTCGTAGAGGTTGGGCATGAGGATACAGGACTAGTTGTTTGGACATAGGTCCATTCTTAATGGTCATGCTCCCAACTCGATAACTGATGTAAGCATCTCTAGTAGCTAACCATGGCCTTCCCGAAATGAGGGGGTATCCAGTGAGTTTTACCTTTCGCCAAAGAACCAAGAATTCTGCAGGATATGCCCAATAATCAACAGAGACCATGACATCTTCCACAATCCCCTCGGGGGTCACAGTGGAGCGGTCTGCTAACAGCAGTACTCTCGAGGTCTTTCTTAGGGAACACTGAAGGTTGAGTTTGAGCATACTGTCCTTGGTTATCACATTAATGGCAGCCACTAGATCAATCAAGGTGTGGGGTATTATGGCGTCGTTGATGTGGACATCGACTACAGGACTCCCAGGGTCCAGATATTTTTGACGTATTACTTGTCCCATCATCAGGTCAAACAGTTTTCCTATGACAATGATAGTTGGGGCATCTTTCTTGGGCCTACCTAGGTGCGTGAAACACTTCACTTTAATCAATTTCTTGTAGATTGGTACATTTTTTATGGCCTGGAAAGATTTCTAAACACAATCTTTATGTCATCATAAGGTAGTTGGTAGATGTCTCCCCCAGCCAGCAAATGGAGGGTATCTAGAAGGCGTTTAGGGACTCCTCGGAGCAAAACCAGCTTCAGATATTTGGGGTCAATTGTGCACTTGACCCTTTTATAACTGAGTTGGAACCTTTCTTCATAGTTTTCTAAATATTCATCACTTCCCATGGTCATCCGAAAGATTTCTCCCTTTGTTTCCTTTGACCTACAGTAATCTTGGAATTTGTTGTTAAAGGATTGTTTCATCTAAGCCCAAGTTGCGATATTGTTTCCAAGTAACCCCATGAACCAGTGTAGTGTTGCATCCTTGAGGGTACAGAGAAAGAGTTTCAACTTTTGTTCGTCTTCTGCATAGTCATAAATTCGACAGAGGACAACAAACTCAAACAACAAGGTATCAGGGTCTTCAGTGGTCATCCATGGAAGTGAGGTAAGGCTGAGACATTTATGTTTTTCATTTTTGTGTCCCCATTGGTCTCTCAGATGGGAAAGGCACCTTCTATTCCCTCCTCATCTCCTATATCGTTTTTGTGTTTAGCCATGGTCTCCGGAGGAATGTTTTCTTGCTCTTCTTCTGTTATAGGATCTTCGTATATCTCTGGAGGTTCACCTATAAGTTCTTCTGGATCACTACCACTGAAGAAGAGAGAAGGGTGACTCAGTGATGTGGTGGGGATGTTGTGTAAGAATTTTCCTGAATTGTCTCTGTTCCTACGAGGCATGAAATGAAATATTTTTGGTTGATTTTTGTGTTTTTCTCTGCTTGTACCTGCAAAACTGAAATTGATTGAACAACAAATTGCAACTAACTCAAATAAACCTTGTTGGAATGAAAATTGTAGAATTGAATTCAAAGCAGGAAATGACTAATATATGTTGTTTAAATGAAATTGCAGAATTGAAATGCTAAGCTACGCTTGCCGAATTGAAATTGCAGAATTGAAATGCTAATCTACACTTGCAGAATTGAAATTGCGGAATTGAAACGCTAATCTATGAAAGCGGGAAATATCTAATCTATGCTTACTGAAATAAAATGAAAGCAGGAAATGTCTAATCTACTTTTGCGGAAATGAAATTGCAGAATGGAAATGAAACAACTACTCTACTCTTGCTGAAATAAACTACTTAGCAGAAGGTTGTAGTAGAAAATAGAAGAAAAGTAGTAATCACAAATACTCTGACGCTTCCCCGGCAACAGCGCCAAAAAGATGGTTGGCTCCAGTATTGCAGCAATGATGCTATAACTCCTCGGACTCCCTTCTTTACTTTTATCAACCCGGTAGTTCGTAACAAACTTGGAAGCAACAGTGTTGTATGCACAAGTACTAGCTCTTACTGCAGGCTGTCACTTGATCAACTGGCACAAGTTCGCTAGGAGCTTGAGCAAACTTCTATGAGTTCTTAGAAGAAGATTTAAACTACGATGGATGAAAGCTATCTCAAAAGAGGCTAGTCTACTTGCAGAAAGAAACGAAAAGCTGAAAGGAAATGCAAACCCTGGCAAACCCTATTTTTACTAACTAACCATACTGGTGTAAGAAATGGGATGAAATATGCTGAAATGGATTCCATTGTCTCTTGGAAAGGTAGAATGCATGTGTCTAAGCTAATTTTGAAGAAAAATATGGAAAAAGCATCTTTTTGTATTTTTGAGTAATTTTGCAGAATTATTATGCATGTGCTTTAACTATTTTTGACTTTGCAGGGGTTTATTAGTGAAAGGAAATGGAGTGGTCACTTGCAGGACATTGGGAAGGCGAGAAGAGGGCCTAAGGGTTCCCTGGCACCCTTCTAAAGAATTCCAAAGTGATCATATCTCGAAAAAACTACTCGCGTGAACTTCTACAGGAAGTTCTATAAGAATAGGCCGAAAGTGGATTTTAGAGGGTTGATGGTGGAAAAATGTTGGGAAAATCGAAATGAAGGATGGATAAGGCCGTTAAGGGGTCTAGGATCTCGTAAATGAAGCTAAGGAGTGATGAAGGTGGTTGGATTTGTTCAAGGATGGAGAGAGCAATATTGAACAAAAATGTAGAAATTAGGGCAAATTAGGAAAGTGTGGCAAATGAAGGGAAGGAATATTGGATTAGGGGCTGGAATAGGTTGTATGATGGGGGAAGGGTAGATAGGGATGTATCACAGGTGCTCTGTACACTATTTTCCAAAACTGATCGAATAAAGACTAAAAAAAACAAAGATCTATCTATTTTGACCTAATTTCACCTAAAAACCAGAAACATGATGAAAAAAAGTTTATAGACAGGAAATCATGCAAGATAGCTATGGAAACTAAGCAATAATAGATATAAACATGCAAGCACAACTTGTATCAACTTTTCCATCTTAAAATCTAACACTAGCAATTGCATTGGAAGGCAAAAACAGTGTTTTGTGGCAACAAGTATGCCTCGGTCTTAGCTCATGGTCCCAAGGAGGGAGGGATGAGATCAAGGACTCCTTGATGGTATTTTAGTAGATATTTTTTGTTACTAAACTATCAAATCTACCTGAAGCATAAAAACCTATCTTAATCATAAAAAACAACCTAAGTAACAAAGCAAGATTTTAACCTAAATAAAAGAAACTATTCTATGAATGCAAGAAAAATGCATACAAGTACATAAAAGAGGTACTGTCACATGGGTTTGGCCCAACCCCATGAGCTATAGCCTCCTAAGAAAGCTCAAAGCTGGTGCAAAACGAGATTCATCTTCATTAATCCAAAATAATAGTCATGTCACAAAACTATTTACAGCAAGAGCTCGAAAATGAGCTGAAATGCAGAGCTGCACTAAAGTGCAAAAACAACTATACAATCGCTAAACTACCAAGGCTTGAAGCCTTCCTACTTATGCAACATGAGGACTCCAAACAATCCTCCTTAACTTTAGGAGCTTGGCTGCCCAAAACTACAGTTAATCAGCCACTTCATTAAACTTGCCCGGCTGCCCCTTGAAATCATCTTTGGTGGGTTGTTGAACTCTGAGCTAATGGTAGAGAACTCAAGGAAGGGGTCATTTAGTGTAGGAGACACCCCTCCTACAAATCCTCAGCCTTGTTCATTCGTATTTGGCTATGAATTTGCTCATAAATGCCCGACGTTGGTACAAAAGATGTCCAAAAATTTACAATAAGCACGTATTAGACTTTGTGGTCAAGTGACTATTCTCATTCATTCAATTAACATAAATATATTCAAAAGCATACATAAAACTATGAATAATGGTGGATTAATCAAGAATAATAGGCAAAGTGAGCTCATAAAGTTACCCATTTTTGGGGCTCATCATCAACTATTCATTAAGGGGGCAATGTGAAAATATAATTCCTACTTGCTCCAATTGTGATTCTTTCTATGTAAAAGAGTTTGTTCCTATTCTCTAGGATTTTTTTAGTTATAGTTAATTCTACTATTGGTGTGTGGTTGAGATATTCTCTCAACCAACTGATTATGTGTCCAAGAAAATATCCCTATGTTGAGACAACACTTCATGTATATATGTAATGTGATCAATATAAGTTTCATGTGTATTATTCAATTTTAAGTGAAGAGATAGTTTATTTAAAGGAAATGGATGGTCAATAGTTTTTTTCTAAAAGAAAAGAGAAAAATACAGATTTGATTAGTGAGTAAATATAGAATAAATACAATTTGAATACAAAGTATTTATTTTGCATGAAGAATATACAAATGCTATATTGATTTATTTGGAAATAAAGTATATCTATCCATATTTTCTATGCCTATTTAAATAATAAAAGAGTGAATATTCTAGCTATATATTAGAAATGTAGAAAAAGACATAAACAATAATTCTATTTTTGAATTTGAATATCTATAAGAACATTTAGAAAGAAGGAATATGTAAAATTATGCAATATATATATGGTTTTTGAGAAAATGATTCTCTTCAAGAAATGTGATCCTATGCTTCTTAATGCAATGAGCACTCTTTGAGGTCTAATGAGCTAACAAACATGCCAATACATGAAAATATATCTGAAGCTTCCTTGAATCAATGGTGTGCAGATAATTCATCTAAATTTATTGATCTTTTATGTTGACAAGATCTTCCTTACTTCATTTTGTAAATGCCTCGGTTTTCTCTTCATCATTAATTTTGAAGATGAATAATGTTGCTTCATAGAATTTATGCCATTGTGACCATTTTTTGTTACAACCAAAATTTATTCCACTTGAACTTCTCTCCATTTTCAGTTGTGACATTACGGTAGGTTAATGTAGGGTTATCTTATGAAATCCAAAATGATATTTGATTCCTATGTATGCTCCAATGGTAGACCAGAAAAAATTTGAAGGGCTACTTGTAGCAAAAGATAAAATTGTTTTAGCTAAAAATTCACCAAAATTTTATAAATTCTATATATCAAAGAGGTTGGACAGGTTCCTACAGTGCATGAATTTTCAACTAAATACTTGGACAAGGGACCAGACGATATCGTTCTCGATAGGAGGACTAGGACTTCATGACGGAGAGGCATGGAGTAAATTTTTATTGGTTTCAAGGGAATGCATCCAAGAAAGGCCTAATGGATTGGAAAGGAGAAAGTGAGTGATAAATTCCGTCTCTTTGGAATTAATTCATAAAGCTTATGGTAGCCCAAAAGCTCATTATTGGGGAGGAATGATCGAGGTGGCTCCAGAAATAGAAGTGGCCTTGGAAAAGCTTAGAAATAGATTGAATATATGGACAATAGGTTTCCAATGGCATGAACAACACCTCAATCTAAGTTCGTATGTGAAAGTTATGGTCAGTCAAAGTTTTGGTCAAACCAGGCCTAATGGCAGTGACTAACAAGGAAACCATTTGGCATTTAATGGTGCATGGATTTTGGATGCTAGAATGGGAGAATTTGTCACCTTTTTATTTTCTCCTGTAACCCTTAAAAATCACCATCGAGATTTTAACTATTATTACTTAAAAAAAATATTTAAAAAATACAAAAATGGGGTGGGAGGCTACCACCCCTGCCACCCCTACAACGACATATGTTTAAATATTATGTGGTGAGTGGGACACACACTGCCAAACCCACCCAACCCACCATTCATCACAACAACTACCATTAATAGAGGTCAGCAGAGTTCGAACTCAGTCCACTAATGGGAAACCCCAATTTTGGAACATTGTTGAGACCATACAATAAAATGTCATTTATTAAAACAAGAACAAACCATATTTTGTGGCGGTAGCTTTTGAAACCATACTGCCCCCAACAAAATCACTATTTCAAAGTGTCACCATTGAATGATCCAACGTCTCTTTTTTTGAAAACTCTACCTAAGTTCTTATTTAAAATCTGACTTTTTCAATTCTAGGTGGAAGGAAGCAACGTGAAGGTCCAATTGGTGGAGCAAGGAGGCGGAAGAAGGAGTGGACCCCAGGATGGAACTATGCCTAGGGGGCATGGATTTTGAGAAATATTCCTACAAAATCTTGGAATAATCTTTTTGCAGGCAATCTAAAGATTCTTTATAGTTGCGAAAGTCACTTTCTCATAACAGGGTCAAGTTTATAATTGTTTAACATGATTTCACAACATGAATCCAACAGTGATGTTTGTCTCTGTAGTTGAGCTTTGGATTTTCCTTCCATGGCAGAAAATTGATGTATAAGGGTCATTTATGTAATTGATTGTAACTTCTTTTAATGAAAGAGGCCTCCCCACATTGAGTAGGACCTAGAGACGTAGCCAAAATTGGGTGAACTCCGTCATCAAATTGTCTTATGCCTGTGATCTCATAGTTGCTTTTTTTTCTTCTTCTTTTCATGTATTTAAGTTACTTGGTTACATGCTCTCTTAAATGAAACTATGTATGCATCCATGAGGTAACACATTCAAATGAGAAGGACTTATTCCTCTTCTTGATCTAGCATGGAAGGTTCATAGAGTTTCAAATATTTCACATCCATAGCTAACTAAATGTCCATATATGCTGGTAAACTCAACCGATAGGCATTATCACCCACCTTTTCTAGTGCCTGAAAGGGACCATACTTTAGAGCCTTTATTTTCTTACTAGACTCCTAGAAGCTCTTGTTATTCCTTTGTAACCATACACTGTCTCCCACCTTGTATTACTTCTCTATTTTGTGTTGATCATGTTAGGCTTTATACTTCTCCCGTGACTTCTGCAGTGTTTCTTGTACCTATAGATTGATCTGCTTGATATTATTTATAACTTCTTTAGCCCTTAAATCATCTTCTGTAAGATTTTCCCTCGCTCCTCCTTGCTACCCATATGAAATATCTAAACATGAAGGTGGAAAATATCCAAAACAAGTTTCAAATGGGAACTTCCTATAGAAGTGTAGACTTCCTTGTTATTAGAATGTTGTATATTAACGATATTTTAGTACTGTGTAGCCCCAGTGAGACTATTCACCTTAATTACATTAGTAGGCACCAACTATTTCATTATGGCCTCCATCTTGGAAGGATATATCTTTAGCTCTCCTCTTTGATTCGAACCTGGTGATGTCTTATTATGAAAGTAGCTCACAAAAATATAGAAAAGATAGATCAATGCCTTAGAATTCAGCCTCTTTGACGAGGCAACCTCCTTTACATTACACAAATGAAAAATTCTTGGATGATTCAAATGACAAAACCTCCTTTCTATATATAGGAGTTTATGGGTTCATAATATAACCAAGCCGACCTAACAATAATAATATAAAGGCACAAAAATAACAATAGAGGGATTCTATGGGGCATAGTAATAACAATATGGGGACAATAGAGGCACAATAATAACAATAAGGGATACAACAACAATAGTAATGGGGGGATCACTAATATTATACGGACCTAACATGCCCCTCTCATTCAAAAAAGTTTTGTCCTCAATTCTTGAGTAGTTTCAGATGCTTTTGTATAAAATTGTCATCCTCCCATGTGGAATCTCCAACGGGCAAGTTCTTCCACTTGAGGAGATACTCTGAAATTGATCTATTTCGTAGTTGTCGAGTTCTTGTTTCTTTGTCTGCTTCAGGTTCCAATATGAGTTTTCCTTCCTGATCAAGTTCTGGTAATATTGTCTGAACTGGAAGGTTGTCACCTACAACCTTCTTTGAGCATGAAACATGGAAAACTGTTTGCACTCGAGAAGCTACAGAAAGCTCCATTTTGTATGCTATAGTACCTGTCTTTTGCAACGCCTTGTATGGACAATAATATTTTGCTGACAATTTGTTATCCTTCTTAGCTTGCCTGAGGGAATTTTTTTTATATGGTTGTAGCCGTATGAATACCCAATCATCTACCTCAAAACTTCTTTCACTGCGATGTCGATCTACCTGTTGTTTCATTCTATTCCATGCCAAGGTGAGGTTATGCTTTAAGAGTTGGAGAACATGTTGCTGATGTTCGATGTGATCTTCCTCTGCTTGAACCTTAGAATTTTATCCTAAACATGATGCGATGGATGGTGGATGATATCCATAAAGTACCATAAATGGGGTCATTTTTGTTGCAGTATGGAAGGAAGAGTTAAACAACCATTCGGCCAGAGGCAACCATTTGACCCATTGTGTCTGTTTATCAGATAAAAAGAAATGAAGATATCGTTCCAAACATGTGTTTACTATCTCAATTTGCCCATCAAATTGAGGATGATAAGATGAGCTATGAGTTAATTGAGTACCAAGACAAGAAAATAATTATGTCTAAAAATTTCTAGTGAAAATGGGATCTCTGTCACTTACAATAATTTTTGGGTTTCCATGTAGCTTTTGAATTGTTTCCATAAATGTAGTAGAAACTATACTCACTTTAAATGGATGAGATAATGCACAAAAGTGTGCATACTTGGTAATTCTATCCACTACCACCATGATAACACTTGTTCCTTCGGACTTGGGTAAAGCTGTGATAAAATCCATTGAAACCTCCTCCCAACATTGGCTTGAAATGGATAAAGGTTGTAAGAGTCTTGGAGTCTTAATTGTTTCAACTTTACTTTGTTGGCAAACCAAACATTCCAACACAAACTTTTGAATATACGATTTAAGGCCATCCCAAGAAAATACTTCTTAACCCTATGGTAGGTCTTTAGAAATCCTGAATGCCCTCCTAAGGGAGATGTGTGCAATTCCCTACGAATATTTTGTTTGAGTTGGGAATTCTTACATATGTATACCTGATCCTTGTACCATAACAAATCATTTTTCCAACTATATGTATTAGTTGTACTGCGATATTGTTGTATATTTTAAATGAGTGCCCACACTTCCTCATCATTCATCCATTCATCCCTTGCTTCTTTCATCCAATCTGGTTGGATAATAGAAATAACAAAAAGAAATGCTTCCACATCCTCATCCTTTCTTGAGAGTGCATCTTCCACAACATTTTTCTTCCCTTTTTTGTAGATGATTCCAAAGTCATAACCCAACATCTTTGTGACCCATTTTTGCTGCTCTTCTGAAGATAATATTTGTTCTAAAAATTATTAAGACTATCATGATCTGTTTTTACCTTGAAGTGTCTTCCCATTAGGTAGGGTCGCCATTTCTTAAGTGCATGTAGTATTGCCAACATTTCCTCCTCATAAATAGCTTTTTGTCAATACTTTCCTTTGATTGGATGACTTTTGAAAGCAATGGGTTTTTCTTATTGCATTAAAACATCACCGTTTCCATTTCCTCAGGCATCACATTCCACAATAAAGGTTTTTGTGAAGTATGGTGTAGCTAAGGCTAGTGCTTGGCACATGGCCTCTTTAAGATGTTGAAAGGCCTTCATTTCTTCTGGAGTCCATGAAAATGCATCTTTCTTCAATAATCTTGTTAGAGGTGCTGCTATTATCCCATAATTCTTAACAAACCTGCGATAATACCTTGTCAACCCGAGAAATCCCCATAGATGCTTTATGGATGCGGGCATTTTCCATTCCTTAATGGTTTTAATTTTGCTAGGATCTACCTCAACACCTTCAAGAGATACAATATGACCCAACTATGCCACTTCTTGTACTCCAAAGAAACATTTGGAGATTTTTTCATATAGTTATTTCTCCTCCAATAGTTTGAGCACCATGTCAACATGTTGGGCATGATCCTTCCAAGATTTTTTGAAGATTAGTATATATTTTTCTTGCTGAAGCAAGGGCCAATCCTTCTATTTCATTAATCATTAAGGAAAATTACATAATGTACAAAAACCGTTCATTTACAAGAAATTAGGAAAGAGGAATCCCTGCAAATGACAAAGAACCCCCACCCTACAACAGAAAACACTGAACTTATGAGAAACAAACACGGAAAGGCAACAAGAACCCCCACCCACTAGGGAAGTTCTGGAAAAAAAAACTCGACGAAGCCAAAAAATGACAACAGTCACCCCTGATAGCGCAATACCCACATGGCACGGAAGAGTGAAAAGACGCGTCAAACAGGAAGAATGGAAATAATCCACCTGGCCCCAAAAAACAACACGTTCAAAACTAACCATTGATCTTGGCTCCTAGATCCAACGACCATGAATCATATCATGCAACCTAACACGACCGAACGATAGTGTGTGATAGATGGAAGTTTCCAAATCTACAACCCTGCCACATCTTGTAAACCCTATGGGATCACCTCCGAAACTGCAAAACTACTAACCGATCAAGAGTCGTGCGATCACCGGAAAACCAACTAGGGCTTGGTTTTCTAGCATGAAGGCAAAAAGGGGGAAAATTCCTGCTGCTGGAAAATCCAACATTGTGTGCTGCCTATTCCTACTACGAAACTTGAACATGATACTATGCTTGTTTGGAAAATGGCCCAACAAATTGCCGTCGAAAAAGCTGGGGACCTTGATTAACTTACTTCAGGATAAAATGAGGCATAACTTAGCTTGCCCTCCTACCAAGTGAATACTGATAGTTTGTGGTTGTTCTTGCCGAAAAATCAATTCATGCTTGTCATCCTGGCTCGATATCAAAAAACTTGTATGTCTTCTGCAGCTTGTTCATCACAGAGAGCCTTTAAACAGCTTTGAGGTATCTCTTGCCACTTTTTCGCCATCCTGAAATTTGCATTGTTCACACCTTGGTTGGCCAGTAAGTCTGCTAGTTTATTGGAAGTTTGTCGAACATTGTTGAAACTAACAGTTCAAAGTCCCTGGAGGTGAACTTGGATTCTTTGGTAAACCTGGATTAGTTTCCAGTGATTTGAGACTTTCTCCGGCTGAGTACCACAGTTGATTCTTTTCACAGAGTTAATGGTAATCTTTGAGTCCACTTCTATAATGACATTTGAGCCAAAGTTTTGAATCAGAAACTCTAGAAATTGGTCCAGAGCCATTAATTCCGCCATATTATTTGTGGCTCTTCCTAAATGGTAGTGGAAGATAAAGATAATATTTCCCTCTTCATCTCTTAAAACTCTTCCAAAACCAGCTGTTCCCGAGTTGCCTTTTGAAGCACCGTCAATGTTGTATTTCAGATAGCCTTTTGGTGGAGGTTGCCAGAAATCCTTCTCTGTATCCATAGCTATGTCCTTCCTAATTAGTCCTTGGGGAATAATCCCTTGCATTCCCAGTAGCCTGAGAATTCTCAGCTCAGTCTCAGAGGGGGGATTCTTGTGGAGATTGTGCACTATGGTACTAACTTTCTCTTGGAGTTGTTTTAGGATCAGATCAAATAGTTGATGAGGGATATACTTTTCATTCTTGAAAATTATTTTATTTCTTTCTTTCCAAACATTCCAGATAATGAATCTTGGCATGAAGGCCCAGGCCAAATTAAGGAACCCATTCTCCGAATAGTTTCTTCTCCACTTGTTTAGGGTATTTGTGATACTTCTTCTGTCCCTATTTGTCTATTGGAAAATGGTAGTGAAAGAATCCCATAGCAAAGTGGTATAAGAGTAGTTGTTGAGAATGTGCTCCATTGTTTCCTCCTACTCTTCACAGAGGTGCCATCTAGAAGGCCCCATAACACCCCTTCTCCTAATGTTGTCCCAAGTTAAATTTTTCTTATGGTGAACCAACCACATGAAAATCTTGATGTTCATCCAACCTTGGTGCTTCCAGAGGTGTTGCCAGGTCTTTTCTAGAACACTGGAATCAAGCCCAAGGAGAATACCTTTAGCTTCCTTAAGAGAAAGGTACCTTTATTGTTATCGCCGCATGTCAATTAATCCTACCCCTCTGTTACCAAAATCATCCTTTGTTTTTGCATGCTCCAAAGAGCCTCTTCTTTTATTTTTATGGGGCTATCATCTCTACAACCAATTTTTCTCTAGCTTCTCCAATATCTAGTGATCTGAGCAAGATCCCAGAAATCCTTTACTTTATTTAACCCTTGGGAGTCTATTTCCTGCTTGAGGCTTAGCAAATCCTCTGTTAATAGCATTGGTTCTTGTTGCCATTTTTCTTCCCAAAAGAGTGCAAGATCTCCTACTCTGATTTCCCAGAAACTGTTTTTTTGAACTAGGCTTCTGTTTTTGCAGTCTCTATTCCAGATGTGAGAGCCTTTTAAAATTCGAAACATTCTTATGAGATCATTAGTGTGCCAAGAACTGGCATATTTGTCTTTCTAGATCCTTGCACACTGAGCTTTTGGCTCTTGAACCCATCGCCACCAAAGCTTGGCTCCTAGAACTTTACTAAGAATCTCCTAATCATCCAAGCCTAGGCCCTAGTGGCTCTTGGGTTTACAAATTTTATCCCAAGAAACCAGGGCCCATTTCTTCTTTGTTTCCTCCTTACCCCAAAGTAAATCTCTTTGGATATTCCTGAATTTCTCTAAAAATCCTTTGGGAGTTGGGAGGGTTGATAACATGAAAACTGGGATAGATTGCAGAACCATGATTGTTAGAACCAACCTTCGAGCAGTGTAAGGCTATGGAGGTCCACTTTTTGACTCTGCCCTGCAACTTATTAAGCACTAGTTCCCAGATACTCTTTTGCATTGGTCTAGCTGTGAGAGGAACTCCCAAATACTTTGTGGGGAGGGAATCCCTTTGGAAGCCAAGAATTATTGAAATATTTCTCTGAATAACAATGTTAGTGTTTCAGAAGAAGATTTTTGACTTAGAGAGATTGACTTCCATACCTGTAGCCATGACAAATTCCTTTAGGATTTGATTATAGGCTGAAGCTTCTTTGACTGTGGGAATTCCTTACAGCATGGTATCATCTACAAATTATTAGTGAGTCAGAGCTTGACCATTCTTAGATAATTGAAGACCTTTGATTTTTCCCGTTGCCTTCGCATGCTTAATGGACCTTCCAAGTCCCTCCATCATGAGGATGAAAAGAAAGGGAGAGAATGGGTGTCCTTGCCTGAGGGCTCTAGAAGGAATGAAGATCTTTGAAGGAGAGCCATTCACCAAAATTGAAAAGATAGAAGAAGTCACCAGAGCCATGACCCATCTGACCCAATTGTGGTCGAACCTAAAAGTAGTGAGAACCTTCTTGATGTAAATCCAATTCACCTTGTCATACACTTTGGCAATATCAACTTGCATGATCATCCCTGCCTGCCTTTTACTGGTAAGCGTGTGAACCACCTCATGAGCTTGAATAATGTTATTTAAAATTTGTCTACCCTTCACATAACCTGATTGTTCCTCTAATACTAAAGAAGGAAGGAGAGGTTTGAGTCTATTAACCACTACCTTGGATATTATCTTGTATACCACATTACATAAAGCTATGGGTCTGTACTTATCTCTAGTTTGAGCTGAATCTTGTTTGGGGATCAGGGAGATGAAGGAGGTTTTGAGGGCTTTTACGATATTTTTGCTTCCCCTGGAATTGTCCACCACATTCAAAATATCCTATTTGACAATATGCCAAGAAGCTTTAAAAAAATCCACATTGAAACCATCCGAGACTGGTTCTTTGCAATTTTGCATGTCTTTGAGAACCTCGTTGACCTCTTCTTCAGTAACAGGTCTATTGAAGTTAAAATTTTCCTCTCTAGACATAATCTTAGGGATATGCCTTGTAATTTCCCTAAAGGATTGTTCCCTATCTAGATTGTTTTCTCGAGTGATGTTTCAGAAATGTTGAACAAGCACAGCTTCAATATTGTTATGAGTGTTCTAAAGCTCCACATTCTCATCCTTTATCATAGAGATTTTGTTGTATGCTCTATTAGCCATAGTGGATCTGTGGAAAAATCTTGTACTCCGCTCTCCTTCCTTGAGCCATTGAACTCTAGACTTTTGCCTCCAAAATACTTCCTCTTGTTTGCATAAATTTCCCATTCTTGATGGTGTTTATCAGCTTGATCACTTTTGACTTTGTCAAATCCATCTTTTATCAGTGCCTAGTTGAGTTCCTAAATTTTGATTTCCAATGATTTTTTGTTCACAAAAATGTTACCGAAATCCTTCTTGTTCCATTCTTTGAGCCTGAACTTGATGTGCTTTAGTATTTTATGAAGGAGGTACATTTTTTATCACTGGAATTGCAAGTATTCAGACCACCATTTTTCAATGTTACTGATGCAATCTGGGTGGCAGAGCCAGATATTCTCAAATCTGAATGGCCTATTTTTGGGAGAAACCATACCATGGATTTCCAATTGAATCAGCCAGTGATCGGAACCTCCAAAGGGAAGAACTCTTGCTGTTATTTCTTTATCTATAAGCATAAGCTCCTCTAATATCATAAGCCTATCTAATTTAGAGGCCACCTGTGCCTCACCTCCTCTTTTTTTGTTCCAGGCAAAAAGGCCATTGCTCAATTCTGAATCAACCATTTTCATATTATTTGTAAATTATTGGAATGCTAAGGAGTCTTTGTTTAGCTCTCTGGTAACTCCTTTTTTTTCTGAAAGAGATTTGATCATATAAAAATCACCTCTCATGATTGAAGGAACTCCAGCCTGTCTGTTCCTGAGATCTATTATGGATTCTAGCAATTTGGGGTTGTCATCTATTTTTGAGGACCATAAACATTTGTGACTAGGAAGGTTTCCAAAACCCTCACTGGTTGAATGCCCACTAATAAGTAATTTCTAGATGCGTCTGTATTTATTATGTTGACTTTCTTGGGGTTCTAAAGAGTGAGAATGCCCCCCACTGTGTTTTTAGCTTTAACCTCTTGAAACTCAAATCTATTGAGCCATTTACTATGGATTAGTTTTATTTTTCAAATGGAACATTTCATTTCCTAGATGAAGATCATATTCGACATTTCTTGTTTCATTCTATAACTAAGCATTCTTTGTTTTCTTTTACTACCTAGACCTCTGATATTCTAGGATGTGAACTTCATAATTAAATATATGTAAAGGAGTAACTGGTTAGGTCTTTCATCTTACCTGAATCTATCATCAACTTTACACACTCCATCAAGAGCTCCTTCTGCTTTTTCCTACCCCTCTTCTTTCCTGCATTTCTAGTAGCTAATGCTAGAGTTGATTTCATTGTTTTCACACCTCTGTACTCCTACTTGTCAATGATTTTTCCTTTATCTAACGCCCTTTCCTAATTTTTCCATAAAAACAACTATTGTATTCTGTTGCAGTCTTCTTGCGGTACTGATTCTATCCCTCCCGTGGTTCCCTGCATCAAGAACCCTTCCAGCTCTAGTTGTTCCTTATCTAGAATTTCCTGAAGTTCATGGTCCTCCAGATCTGTTTCACTCTTGGTCATTTCCTGATCCATCTCTAGTTCTGTTTCACTCATCATAGTTTCTTTATTATTACCAATCTCTTGTGTTGGGTTGCAGTTTTCTTCCTTTTCCTTTTCATTAGGGTCGTCCTCCATAGAGTGGTCTTCATTTTCCATTTCTTCATTCTCTTCTATTGCTTGAAACCTATTCTAATTGACCTTTTGCCCTCATTACAATGTTGCTTTGGTCATTTTTTACTTCCTTTTCCTCTATTTACCACTTTCTAAAAGCTTTCTATGTCCTTCATTGTATTAGGTTTTCTCTGGTTGTCTGCTCTACTAAGAGGGAAATCTCTAAACAAATGTCCATGTTCGTGGCATTTACGACATTTGAACGAGATATGCTCATAGTCCACAGTTTGCACCCATTCCTAATCAAAAACTTCCAAGATGACTTCATCAAGAAAGGCTCCTAATAGATCCATTTCCACACAAATCGTTGCATAAGAACTGTATTTTCCCCTTTTTGTGGCTTCCAAGCTTTGACAGAATGACCTAGTTTGTTGCCAATGGTAGCAAGCGATTCATTTTTCCAATAATCAAGAGGTAGAGAATAGAGCCTTACCCAGACAAGTACCGAAGTGAGAGTTTCTTGCTCTAGAACAAAATTCATCATCTAAGGCCGCATATAGAGGCCAACTGCTACATAAAAGTAGGGTCCTCCTTCGAATATTATTTCTTTGTCTTCGATGTTTGTGAACTCCACGTTGAAAAAACCCTTTGACCCAAGATGGAGATTGATGCTTCCTTTTGGTTTCCAGTGGTACTTGACCCATATCTATAAAGCCCTTTCAGTGGGCCATAATCCCATGAATTTGCAAATTATAGCGTAAGTCCCCATATGTTCCCTGTGGGCCTACAGTGCAGGATCATTTAACACTACTTTAGGAGTGATCTCCATTTTGGGTCTACATGGTCCCTTTTGTTTATTGTCTCTTATTCTGTGGCTTTTGTCTTCTTCCTCCTTATATTTAGTGCTACCATTTTCCTTTGGCTTGGTCCCATTTGTCTCCTTTTCATTATTTATTTTTTCTTCTTCCCGAGAACCTCTGACATTTCCTAGGCGTGACTTGCCTCTACTGGCAACGACGTCCTTGTAGGAGGGAGTGGAGCTCCCTCCTATGTGGCCCTCAATTAGGAGCAAGGATTGTAACTATTAGAAACCCTAGCTACACATCTCCTCCCACATTTCCATCCTGAAAACATAATTTTCCTTCCGACCTGCTGAAGATCAGTATATCATCAAAAAATACTAACACAAAGTTTCTAAGGAAGGGTTTTAAAATGGAATTCATCAAACCTTTAAATGTAGAAGGTGCATTAGTAAGGCTAAAAGGCATGACCAAAAATTCATAATGACCCTCATTAGCTTTAAATGTTGTTTTTGGAATGTCTTTAGTCTTCATTCTGACTTGATGATATCCTGAATGGAGATCCAACTTGGTGAACTAAATTGATCCATGCAATTCATCCAATAATTCATCAATGACAGGAATGGGAAATTTATCTTTAATAGTGAGTTTGTTGAGCTCCCTATAATCTAGACACATGCGCCATGATCCATCCTTCTTGTGAACTAATATTGTTGGAGCATCGAAACCCTAAAATCCAAAGCTCTAATACCAAATGTTATGAAAGTAGCTCAAGATAAAAAATATAGATCAAAGCCTTAGAATTCAGCCTCTTAAAGGGGGAAACCTCCTTTAAATTACAGAAATGAACAATTCTTAGATGACTCAAATGAAAAAACCTCCTTTCTATATATAGGAGTTTACGGGGTCACAATATAACCAAGCTGACCTAACAATACTAATATAAAGGCACAAAAATAACAATAGAGGGATTCTATGGGTCACAATAATAACAATATGGGAACAATAGGGGCACAATAATAACAATAAGGGATACAATGACAATAGTAATGGGGAGATGACTAATATTATAGGGACCTAACATGTCTAGATTTCAAGTCTAGCTTGGTGAAGTATTTTTCTTACTACAGCTGAGCCAACAAATAGTCTATCTTGGGTAGGGGGTAAATCTTATTGGGCATTATTTTGTTCAATGCTCTATAATATATACACATCCACCAACTCCCATCCTTCTTCAGCACAATGATGATGGGTGATTGACATGGTGATGTACTCAGTCGAATGATACCCTGTTTGAGTAGTTGCTACAACTACTTCTTCACCTCACTTGGTTCTATAAAATACTTCCTCTATAACCCAATATTTGACAATGGGAAATATGGAAATAGTTGGATATCCAACTCCACTTATTTCTTAGGTGTAACCCTTTAGGCTCTCGGAACACGTCCTTGTATTCATGTAACAACTAATCCAATTTTTGTTCATGTTTCTTAGGACACCCCTTGAAGAAGGTGTTTCCTCTTATTGACTCCTCTACATCAGGGAAAAAGAATTAAGGATGGAAAATTATCTTGAAGATTAAAAACATTGGTGAATCCCACTAATCACTGATATGCAAACTCTAAAATGTGTATTGATATATTTGTAAAATAATTCAAATTTTATAGTTATTTATATATTTCTATATAATGTTAGTGGTTTTTAAGGTAAAATAGATTTATATTATAAAATTTGGGCGAACCATTTTTATAAAAAATGGAAATTGGAAAATATTTTTTGTGGAAAAATCATGGAAAATAAACCCAACTGTGAATATTAGCCCCTAAATTTTCCATGCTCTACATATTAACTTTCTCTTAAAAGAAATAAAACATATTTCTTGCTAGAAATGATCAATTTCTTAGCTTGGTTGGCACTTAATAGTGAAATTTTCAACTTGCCTTTGTTCATGTTGATGATGAACGCTTTCCCATCCTTGATGAGCTGGTATTGGTTGGATCTCCTCATGAATATTGCATCAGGCATGTACATGAATGGACTCCCAAACACAACTCCATATATATCAAGGGGAAGCACATCTAGATCTACGTCATCAATAAACTCAAATCTTATAGAAAATCAAATTTCCATTGTTTTTCTACCTTGAATTATGCATCCTTATTTACCCATCCCAATGGATATGGGTTTGGATGATCACAAAATTCTAGCAACAACTTCTTGAGAAGCTCTGTTGCAATGATATTCACCTGCAATCCTTAGTCAAATAGAGCATCAATCTTTTTCTTTTTGACCTGTATATTTATACGGAAGAGTTTTTCCATTTGTTTCTCTTCATGTTGCTCAAGTCTACTCAGATTCACCTTCTTCTGTAATGATGTACAACCAATATTCTCATCCACGTCTGATTTTCTTTCAACTTGGTTTCTCAAATCCATGGCCATGTGATTCTTCTTCTTGTTATCTTTCTTCTTGTCCTTCAACTTTAGCTCTAGAAGCAATTTCCACCACTTCCCCTTTGTATGGACACCAATGTTTCAATGGTTGTAGTGGTTTCTAGAAATTTTGTCACTGGTGTGTTGTGGTCATAATTTTATTTGTCTCTTTCCCATTTTTGCTTCTTCTTCCCCAACTTAGAAGCTTCCTTTTGCTCCTTTCGCTTCGATCCACTTGATTGTGTTGTTTTCAGGCCTATGTTTTCTAGGTATTGTGACTATACATAAACCTTGTCCACTGATTTGGGCTTGTAAAACATCACTTTCTCACACAAATGGCAATGCAAACCCCCCAAATACTTGAGGAGTACATCTAGGTTATGGAGATATACCCAACATTATAGCTATATTTCTGAATTTTGTGGTGTACTCTTGCATGCTTTTGCTTGACTTTTGTTTGAGGTAATGCCATTAAATCCACTGGTCCTCCACATACCTGAAGGGATAAAACTATGACTTAATAAGGGTTTTGAAATCCTCTCATTTAGTCACTGGAGGTTCTCCCTCCAACCTTAGGGTTTTTGTGTGCCTCTCCCACCAAGTTAGTGCATGGCCTGCTAATATGAGTCATGTGAATGAGATGCTTTTCCTTTCCTCGATCTGGTGAACACTAAAATAAATTGTAGAATTGAGGCTTCTGTGATCCATATCAAGTTATGAGAAAATTCTTCGGCACAAATCAAATTATAATATATTCGTCAACGCATTTCAAACCAACAAGTGTGGTTCATCGTCACGACAAGTTGAAGAATCAGACCATGGCTACATGTTAAGTAGGGAGAGCAGATCTTCCAACATCTAAGTTCGACTAGGAAATGGGACTAACGGCTATATTTGACCATGTAACAACTAACTTTCACCAACCAATCAGACTCGACCGGATTAAGGATATGGACCAAGTTTTTTATTATTATTTAATACTATTTTAATTATAGTAATTTTATTAGGTAAATCCAATTGATTAATTAACATCTATTATTATAATGTAGTCTTGGTTCTTGAATGTTAAATTAATAATTTTATTATAATGTTCAACTAAACTTGTAGTATTAATAATTAAGAAAAAGTAACTATATTTATGTTAAAATGTTTCATAGTGAATTGTATTAATGATATCATGTATTTCTTATCTTTAATATCCTTCTAACTATAGTATTAATAGATTCAATTATTAGTCTAAAATTATATTATTATATTATTATTACTTAAAACTTAAATGACTAAGTATGATGGCTTCTATATTTTATAAGTGGATTCTAGTATAAATATGAATATTCATTATTTAATATCTAGATTAGATAAATCTAGTAAAATTTTAGGGAGGATTATGATGAAAATTCCTTAGGACGAACTAAAAAGACAAAACAAAAAGATAAGGATTTATACTCTTATTGATTAGAAATTTTATTATTATAGTATTCTTATATTAGTATTATTGATATTAATTTTAACAAAACGTATAACTATAAACTTAATGCATTCCTAATCATTCCAAAATTTTTAATAGAAGATGGGAGACAAGGTGGAGACACCGATTAGGAGGAGAGGGTAGGGATCCAGCACTTGCTTATCTTCCAACCGTCATCTCTATTGAGATTTCTTGGCCTTTCTTCAATCTCAATGGCTTCACTAAATTTTCGTTGGTGAAACTGCAGAACCTTAAGAATAACCCGGGCCTCCTCAATACACACCTAATGCTTGGTATTCTGAACATTATCTACAAGGACGGAAGATCGGGTTCTCTGATGTTTTAAGTTTGTTGCGTGCTCATTAATTCTCTGATTAATAGAGTGATCAATATCTCCAACATAGGGGGTTCCACAAGAACATGGAGTCATATAGACACCTCTCATGTCCTTAGGGTTGATGGGTTCCTTCACCAGTCGGAGGGAGTTACGAAGGGTGCTAAGAGGTCTAAAGGTCGAGGGAACATTATGTTTCTTAAGAATCCTTGCAATTTTATCAGTGGTCGCTTGGATAAATGGTAGATGGACCCCTCAGGCTCGATCTTTAGGGTCTTTTTTACCAACGAATTCTTGTTGGTCTAAAATAAACTTGCAATTGCTACAACTAGTGGTTCAACTTTAGAGCATTCTCAGTATGGACAACTTCAAATCAACTCTTTCTTCCATTTTAAAAAAGAATTGATTCATGACAATTGATCTGGGTTAATCATTTTTGGGTTCTTTCTTCCGGTGGTTCTCCGTGTCTTCCCGATCTCTTGATCTCCCTTGTGATTTTACCTATGCATTTGAACCCCCATATTCTCCAAATATCCACATCTTATTGCTATGACTACCATAAGGAGTTTTACATTGTGGTTAATATCCATGACTTGTCATTCGAGCCATAAAAACCTTACCTGTATAGGATGATGAGGTCATTTACAAGTTCGTCGGTCATGATAAGGGTTTTATAATTTTCAACCTTGCCTAACTAGACCCCCTACAAATATCCACAAATACCCAAAGAAATCTCATTTGGTACCAAATTATCTGTAAACTAGCATGAATATTTCACTCGACATCTCGTCACAACATATCTTATAATAATATATTAAAATTGTGAATTTGTATTAAACCTTAACATCTGTAAAAATACCTATAATTACTGCATGCATGAAAATAAAAACTATGAAAAATAGTAGGGAATGAAAAAATAAGTTCACATAGTCACATAAGACACAATATTTCCTCTCCAGGAAACCCTTTAAGGAGAAAATCCTATATGGAAGACGAGGTCACTTCACTCTCTTTTTTCTCTGGAAAATTTAGTTGCAGGTAAAAAGAAATAATGTATGTGGCCCGCAAGATACTACAGTGAACAAATCCACTCTTTATGCTCTAACTCCTATCTGTCCTAGCTATCTTTTCTCAACTATGGAACAAAATTCTCTCAAAAGAATCGAATGTCTCTTCCTCCTAGTAATTGTATCAAAGTTGTTCACACCAAACCCTATCAAAATATTTATAAGTCATTTTCCTTTTCTTTTTTGGATTTTTTCATCTTATTATGTTTGACTGTAATATTCGAAAATTTTAAAGGGTTACACGTAGTTATAGACTTGCATTGTTCCTAACCCAATCTCTTGGTCTGTATATAAGAGAATATATACGAAAGGACATCAACCTACGAATGATTTTCAAGATTATAATATTTTTAAAATTTAATAATGTTCACAACCATCAATCCAAGGTTATAAAAAACAAGCTTGCTGATTGCATGAGCCACTGAGTGACAAAAGAGATTGTTGGCCTAATTGCTAACTTCATGTCATTAATAGAAATGGAATACACAAAATAGATTATAAGTGGTTATTTAAAACTGATTTCTTCAAGTCAAGGAAATACCGAAGTTTTGTAAACTGAATTTATTAAAATGAATATAGATTTGTATTAAATCTTAATTTATTTTAAGGTACAAACTCTTTCTTTGTCAAATTTGAGAAAAAAGTTGTTATTTAAAATAATCTCAGTTTTCTCTAATACATTTATCTATCTTTTCAATGCCACAATATTAAACCATAATATTATATAAAAAAAATTAAGCCCTAACATTGTAAAACCAAATATTATAAAATTAATATTATAAACCTTAATATTAAACGCAATATTATAAATCTTAATATTAAAATTAATACTATTAACCCTAATATTAAACTCAATATTCTAAACCCTAATACTAAATCTAATATTATAAATCCGAATATTAAACTCAATATTATAAACTTTAATATTAAACCCTAATTTTGTAATGTTGCAATGCGACATTGAATAAGTGGCAATCTAATGTAACACTCTAGAAATGATTGTCACATTACGACAATGTTTGTCACAATGCCACATTTGATAGATTTATGTACCATTCCAATGTCAAAATACTAAAGCCTAGTATCAAACCAAATATTATAATTCCTAATATTATAAACTCGATATTATAAACCCTAATATTAAACCAAATATTATAAAGTCTAATATTGAACCCAATATTATAATATCATTCTAGTCAATTATTTAAAGAATGACTATCAAGGTTGACTTTCTTTGATTATGTTGATTGATGTGGTTGATTATGTTTGACTACTAATATTATTGAGGAATAATGGAGGGAGGTTATGTTTGACTAGGGATGAGTAGTGTTGATTATCAAACATAATCTATCATACTCAACAACATTAATAATTGTATTTCACTAAATTTGTAATGACAAAATGGCACTTTGAGTAAATTGTAATGCAATGTATCATTGTGACAATGATTGTCACATTAAAACAATTATTGTCACAATGTGACATTAGATAGATTTCTTTACCATTCCAATATGACAACATGTTTGATTATTAAAACCATAATATTAAAACCCTATCATTAAAACCCAATATTAAAACCCTTTACTATAATTCAATATTAAAACCAAATACTAAAACCGTATTGTTAATACCCAATATTAAATATGACAAAAATACCCTTAACGAAGTTTGATCATGGTTACCTATTTAATCAATGACTCTCATAGTTGATTTTTTTTTGTTATGTTGTCTAATGTAGTTTACTGTGTTTGACTATTATTATTAATCAATAATAATGATAAGCGAGTATGTTTGACAAAATTTGAGTAGTGTTAACTATCAAACAATATTATTTTTATTAGTCAACCTTATTAATATTAATATTGTTATTATTAAACATTTTTAAATCTTGATTTTGATTAACCAAGGATGACCTTAGATGACAAAGGTTAAAGCTGTTTGACTTTGCTGAACCATGGTTGACTATAATTGAATATGGTAAAGTTATGTTGGATAGGGATGATTATGAGTGAATAATGTTGACTATTGTTTGATAATCGTCAACAATTTAAATAGTGACTATAAAGGTCGACTTTGTTAAAATTTTTGACTAGTGTGTTTGGATATATTTGACTATTAATATTAAGCAATAATAATAGGAGATTATGTTTGATTGACATTGAGGAGTGTTGACTACAGAGGGAGTTCATTGGAGGATAAATACCATACATCATGCATTCATATTGGGGACCTTATAAGAAGGAAAAATTATATGATATATTGAGCATATAATAGGGGGTAAAATGTTTTTATATTATAAAATATATAAAATGAGGCTCAAAGACAATGAAATAATATAAAAGTGAATAAAAAATGGATACCTAAGTTGTTCAATGCATTTCTCCTCACCATGCGATCACAGAATAAACCTGTGAATGTTAATAGTTTCTTCGAGCACATGAAAAAAAGCATCTAGACTGTATGATTTCTTAATACATTCAATTAATGATGGCATGCTCTCAACATTCTTCCTCCTCAATGTTACTAAAAAATGACTAAACATCTGATCAATTTGGTCATGAGTGTGCCCAACAAGACGGAAACCAACCTTTACCATTTTAAAAATTCCCAATTGAACAAGTATGTTTTGATATCCAAAAAGAACTTGATTTTTATTTTCACAACTTGTGTTCTCCAATTGCAGATAAAAAACTTTAGGAAGAATACAAGACCAATGAGAAAGAACATCATGGATTATAGTTATGGTAAAATTATCATCATTATGAATATTTGGAGCTGTGAAATAAACCCTTGAAAACATCTTCCCATTAAATACCATATAACCAACCAAGTGAAAATGAATAAAATTTTCCTTTTGTAAACTTTTTGGTGTGCAGATAAAATGTGGCAACAATGTTTTCTTTTGGTTTATACCATCAATTATCAAAATTGAATATTTATTTGGATTATCGCAACACTTTTTCTATGTTTATATAATTTTTGTCTTTCAATTGTTTGATAATTCCAATTATCTTGAAGTGCTTTGACAATGGAAACTACACATAAAACAACACAAATTTATTAATAAATATATTTTTATAGTTGACAACTATACAATTTTTAAATATAATGTTATGAATGCATACCTCTTTTTGCCCCTTGAAATTTATTCTTTCTTAATTTAAGAGAAGCACATGTGATGCAAACCCCCATACTTGTCTTTTTAGGAATACACACATTGTTGAATTCATTCTTCAATATCCGTGTAAAATATGAATATGTAATAAAATTACCATTTCCTGCAGCACCTTCTGGAATATGTATTGTGTCTTTATTTTTCATACACTCTCCATGCTTCAAAAAGAAGTCTTTCATCCATGACATTGTAGTAATTATTGATGGTTCAACCTCTGTTTTATAACGTACTTCTAAATAATATGTCGGGTCTTTTTCTAGTCTTTCTTGGATTCTTGACAAACAGAAATTACCAACTGAATGCAATATTTTGGAAGCCTTTCTAGAGATCAATACATTCCCAATATGATAATCGTAACTTGCGAGTGTAAATTTCATGGAATCCACTAAAAATGAATTTTGCATGATTTTATTGATTGACAAATATTTCTTTCTTTGCTCCAAAGAAAATTTTAATTCCATAGGTTTCAAGAAATCCTTTTGACAACATTCAAATGAAATCAAATCACTGATAGAAATTCTACTTGTGAGAAACTTTGTTCTAACCCTTGTATAAATAGAATATTTTGGATTGATATGAAAAGGCCTACTCCTACTCCTAGATACAATATTTTCTTGCAACATCTCCCTCATTTCATTATTATCTGGAGAAGCATTTTCATCTTGATTAGGAGGAATATTATACTAATGAACATAGTTAGAAAATTCATCACTATAATTATTTGGAAAATATTCATTTCCATCCTCACTTGAAGGGAATTCTTCACTACCAACATCTACGCTTTTGAAATCCTGACTCAGACAAAATTCTTCACCATATTGTTCCCTGCTTTTGAAAACCTCCCTTGGAGGATTCAATTGATCATGACCATGACTACCTTTGACACACTCACTTAGAGAAAATGCATTATTCCCATCTGTGCCTCTAAAATTATCATTTGCAAAAAACTCTTCATCCTCCTCTTCATCACTGGTGCTCACATAATCCTTATGATTATGACTAGGTGGAAAATATGACTGTCTGTTCATAGTCAAATTCTCATCTGCATGAAATTCTTCATCCTCCCCTTTATTAGTGGTGGTCTCATAATCCTTGGGATTAACAATAAGTGCAAACTTTGAATTTTTATTTAATGGAAACTTGTCAACCTCCCCTGCATCACTGGTGCTCTCATAATCCTTATGATTAGGACTAAGTGGAAACATTGAATCTCTATTTACTAGAAATTGTTCATCCTCACCCTCCCCTTCATTAGTGGTGCTCTCACAATCCTTAAGATTAGGAATGTGTGGAAACTTTGACTCTGTAAATTATTTATCGCCCCTTTCATAAGTGGTGCTCTCATAGTCTTTCGGATTAGGAACATGTGTAAACTTTGACTCTGCAAATTCTTCATCCCCCACTTCATCAGTGGTGCTCTCATAATCCTTATAATTAGGACTATGTGGAAACTTTGACTCTTCAAATTCTTCATCCCCCCTTCATTAATGGTGTTATCATAATCCTTAGGATTACAAGTATGTGGAAACTTTGACTTTGCAAATTCTTCATCCCCCCCTTCATTAGTGGTGCTCTCATAATCCTTAGGATTAGCAGGAAGTGGAAACATTGACTCTGCAAATTCTTGATCCCCCTCTTCATCAATGGTGCTCCCATAATCCTTAGGATTAGGACTATGTGAAAAATTTGACTTTGCAAATTCTTCATCACCGCTTTCATCAGTGGTTCTCTCATAATCCTTATGATTAGCAGGAAGTAGAAACTTTGACTCTGGAAAATCTTCATCCCCCCTTCACTAGTTGTGCTCTCATAATCCTTAGGATTAGGACTATGTGGAAACTTTGACTCTAGAAATTCTCCATCACCCCTTCACCAATGGTGCTCTAATAATCATAAGGATTAGGATGAAGTGGAAAAATTGACTCTCTATTCAAACAAAATTCTTTTTGCTGCTGTCATCATCCTTAATATTAAGACCAAGTGGAAAATTTCTCTCTTATCATCCTTAGGATTAAGACCAAGAAAGAAAAAATTCATTATCAGAAGAATCCATGACCTTTAACCAGAATATGTCAAATGATACAAATGCACTCTCTCCCAATGACAATTTATAGCATAGATATTGAAAATTTCCTTCTAAAGTTCTCCCGCCAACTTTTTTCACTGAAAATTTTCCTTCGAAAGTTTCCCCCCAAAAACTTTTGCAAAAAGATTTGCTTCCAAAAATTTCATTTCGAAATATTTCCCTCTAGTTGCATCTATAATTTAGTTGAAAACATATTACTCAACATTTGGTTTTGAAAAATCTCACCCTAGTTTCTATTCAAAATATCAATAACAACCAAATAATTTTTCTTTTAATTATTCAACCATAGGCTATGTACTAAATATTTTTTTTTTTTTTTAATTTTTATCCCACAATGAATCCACTAACTTAAAGCCTTTATATTAACTATATAGTTTAGTTTTTTATTTATGTTTCTATTTTTATTTTATTTTATTTTATTTGTTTTTTAAGTTTAATCCCGCACCCAAGAAATGCTAAATCAATCCCACAATCATCACCATAAAAAAAAATAAAAAAATCATTGTTTCTATTCATCACATCACATCAAGTCTTTTGGGTCTTGTTAAAATGTTTAGAGTGATTTTGCACAGTCAACGAGAGCTTGAGACATTTAAAATGTTTACAAGAAAAAACACATAAAAAAACTCCTTTTTATATTTTTAAAGGGACAAAAAGGAAAAATAAACTCAAATTTGTAGGATTTTTAGGAGGAAAATAAAGATTTTTTGAAATTTTCATGCTTTTGAAATGAAAAATTGGTGTTACTTTTTTTTTTTTCTTTCGAATTTCATTTGGGGAGCATTAAAATTCTTGCATCGGGAAAAAATAAAAATTGTTAAATTAAAGAAAACAAATCCGTTTATTGATTTTGTTATATATTTGTTTTTTTTAATTTCTTTTGTTCTTTTTTTTGTTTTTCAATTGAAATTTTATTTACTACATTTAATTAATAAAGCTTTATTTTCTTTTAATTCTATTTTTTTTTTTAATTAGAATAATCATTTTGTAAATATTCAAGTTTTTTAATTTAAATTTAATTGAAAAAAATAAATTAGAGTTTTGTATTTTTTATATAGAATTTTAGTTGCTATTTTTTTTAAATTATTAAAAAAAAAAAAAAAATTAGTTTTTTATTTAAATTAATTTATTTTTCATTAAGTATTAAAAGAAAAATGGAAATTATTACTCCATTTAGCTGCTAGTCACAATCTCGCTTCGGCTCCTGGCTAGCAGCCAAAGGGCTGTAGGTTGATTCCGAGAAACTGCTTCCGCCCCTTTGGCCACTAGGTGGGCACCCGATCAGGCAGAGGCAATAGCATGCGACCATCTTTCACTCGCCCATGCACCCAGTCATGTGCATGGGGGCTCTACAAATTGGCCTATGACTGTTTGGCTGTTTGCTAGGGGACCGGGCGGCTGGAGGGGTCCTGCACACAGCCGCCTCTGCCCACCTAGGCCTCCAGTCAGTGGCCAAAAGGCCACACAACCCCCCTCCACCAGCTCCGGCCCCCGATGAATGGCCAAAGGGCTACGCAACCCCCCTCTGCCTACTTATGTCGCTGACCAATGAGCAAAGGGAGATTTTTATTTTTTATATTATTTTTATATAATTAAAATATTAAAATTAAATATAAAAAAAAAAAAAAAAAAAGTTAATTTAATTTTAATTACAAAAGTTTAATAATATTTAAAAATATTAAAACACACCCGATCGAGATGAGCAAGGTGGCAAGACGGGCAATTAATGATCGACGATGTGTCAGGCAGGTAAGAATAAACAGGGTTCAGGGAATGATTACCATGGGCAAATGGATCGGTGAGAAGGATCTCCGATCAAGGCGAAGGGACGACAAGGTACAGGCGGAGGTCGGTAGAGGCGTCAATATGTCAGAAACAAGACAGGGGAATGATAGCATGGGAGAATGGGACAGCAGAGCGGTAAGGGAGGTAAGGTATAAGCACAGAAGGAGGGGAGGCATAAGGGAGAAAGGGTGGCGAAGCAGAACAAAGAAAACTGCATGCAGAGAAACAGGAGAGGGTGGCGATAATCAGCCGCACACAGCTGGGAGAGAGGGAGGATTAAGGAGCCGAATAGAAAGAGCAAGGACACGGAGAAGGATACAAAGAAGCGAGGGGAGAATGGCAGCAGAAGGTAGTATGACAGCAGGCAGATGGATGAGGAGCAGCGTAGGAGAAGGGAACCAGGGTCGAGGGAACCAGGATGCGAAGGGTAAAGGAATACTGGAGGGGGATACAGAGCAGTTTTATATACCAGTGTATGATGATTCAGAGAGCGGGAGCGAAGATGTCGAAGCAAAAAATGAGAAGGTAGAACAGGGGACTCGAAATCGCGGACGAAATGGGAGAAATGCAGGAAGGAGGACCATGAAAAGAGGAAGGGAGGAAGCTGAAGGAAGTCAGGAACAGGAGGCTAGAGGAGGCGGGGAGTAGCAGAGGGAAGAAGCAGACGGGGTCGATGCTGTCGAGAAGGCACGGTGGAAGACGGGGAAACCAACGCTAAAGCGGCAGGTAGGAAGGGAAGGAAAACTATTGAGACAAAGGTTCAGGCAGCTGAGAGAGCCTATAGCGAGAAGACAAACCCGAAAATCAGAAGGATAATTGAGCATTGGGAGGAAGAGGCAATAGAGGCACAGTGTGAGGAGGAAATGGAGGACTGGGTGTATCTCTTGCCGGATCCAGGACATACTCGTGGCTGAATGATATTATATAAATAGTCTCTGCACTTATATTGGGTAATGAAGAGGCTTATGGCAAAGGCTATGGAGCAGATAGCCTTGGAAATGGCTGAATTATCATAGGGGATCCCAAACCTGAAGAAAGAGCTTAAGAACATCCTTATCACCCTACTCATGCAGGACAAGAGGCTGGAGGATATTCAACAACAGTTAGAGGCGAGTCGCTTGGTAATCAAGAAGGAGAAGGAGAAGCAAGAAGATGCATGGAATCAATGAAGAAAAGGCATGTTTTTTGAAGAATTTAAAAAGTGCAATTCTTAGTTTCCATTAGCTATGTATAGGATCTCTGTTAATTTTTACTTGCAGTCATATGACATTAGTAACATATATAAGGCTGATGTTTACAAAGCCTGGAAAGATAGACTGAAAACCTTCTATTTTTGGTTAGCAGTAAAAAACTACAGGTGGTAAAGAAACCCGGTTTCCCCTCGGGGTGGGCTGAGACTGCCTTAAGATTGTAGTGGTTTCAATTTTGTTAATAGAAAATGGTAACTCCCCAGCTTACAAAAAAA
>APFE031662235.1:1184-33599 GCA_000404065.3 Pinus taeda | reverse complement strand
TATATTAACATTTTTTACTTTATTTATTCAGTGATAACATTTATATGAAAATACAAGAATATATGGTTAAAATGTTGACTGAAGAGCATTGGAATGATGTTGTACTAAACTACCCAGAATCAAGTTCTAGAACAACACTTAAAGATTTTTATCTTGCATTCAAAAAGCTATGTTGATTTTTACATTCATTTTATTCATATAGTTTTTATTTTTTATTTGATTGCTTATACTTATATTTGTTTATTTTATTAGAGATGTCGAAGAAGGATGAGAATGAGGTACCAAATACTTTCAAAATATTCATTAAAAAATTAAGTTGGAAGGGCTCAGAAAGCAACATCTTAGGAATGTTGAACTTGAGCATACTCTTACTCATTTCATTTAAAATGCGTTGGACACTATCCAATATCAAATAATACAAGGTGACTATGAATACATTGCCAAACTCATATCTAACTCAGAATATGCCCTTGTTATTGCAGACATTCCTCATGGTTTCTATTTAGAAGAGATTGGATATGATAGTGAGCCTTACACTTATGAAGCTTTTAATAAAGTCATTATGGGATTTTGTTAGGTCCCTGTACTACTAGTGTAACCCTTATCGTTATTAGTGCAACCCCCTTCTTATATTATTGTGCCCATGTAGTCTCCATATTATTATTATTGTGCCCCATAGAAGCCCATTATTATTATTGTTGTGCCCTTACATTATTAGTGTTATGCCAGCTTTGATTATATTATGACCCCTTAGACTCCTACATATAGAAAGAAGGTCTTGTCATTTATGTCATCCATGAATTATTCATTTATGTAATGTAAAGGAGGTTTCCCCCTCAAAAAGACTTATTTCTAAGGTGTTGATCTATATTTTCTATCATTTTGTGAGATGGCTTCATAAAGTTTGGTATCAGAGCTTTCGATTCTATGGTTTCATTGCTCCAAATACGTGATAGTGGAATTTTCGCTATAACTCTTTTTTTGTGAAGTTTCACAAGCTAACAAACAAACACATTTGAGCCGAAATCCTTCTAAACCTCAAGTACGAATTTTGGATCTTGTATTGCTATCTTATCGGAGATACGATCTAAGGAAGTTAGGGGTTTTGCACACTCCCAAATTACAGTCCAAACAAGTGACCTTGGGAAAAGCATCATAACATTCTCTAGGAGCATTAGATTTAAATTTTGTAAGAAGTTACAGAAAGAGGATGGACAATAGTTTTCTGTGTATCTTTTTTAGATCCGAAGGTGGAAATAGTGACATGTGTCACGTTGTATAAGATCATTCTACTGAAAATCCATATAATCAAATCATCTTGGGAGATTAGTCATACCACTTTCTTGGAAAATCCAATTTTGATCAAACTCATGCCATTAGAAAGAGGACTTAGAGGGCTACCACAGGAAGCAATTTTACATGTCACAGATCCACACTTACAGAGATATAATAGATTCAATATCGAGCTTCTACAAAGTGAGAAAAGGGTGTGTAGTCTTTTTAAAATTTTGCATAAGTTTGGATTGAAATATTAGGTTGAATTTCAAAGGGAATAATGACGAATATTTATAATTAATTGATGCCCTGAAGAAAGAAAATTGAAACAACTAGTAGACAATCTGAAAGCTCTAGCATGACTTATGAAGAAGAGGAAGAAATGCAACGTGATATATCAAATTTACGAGACCAAATGCAACACATTTTACTCTCACAAAAGTTAACAAAAGCCAATATCAATGGCATGGAAGCTAATATGAATGGAATACAAGTTAAGACGGATGGCTTGGAAGCTAAGATGGATGGCATGGAAGCTAAGATGAATGAAATGGATGCTAAGATGGAATATTTGAAGAAATTTTTGAAAAACTTGCTACAAGAAAGGCTTCCTAATGACGAAAAGGTAGTAGAGGGAATTCATAATGAGAGCAAAAGAAATCTTAATCACGATTCAAAGAATGATAAAATTGAAGATTCAAAGAAGTACATGGAAGGTTTGAAGGAAGGTTTGACAAAGTTGCTACAAGAAAGGATTCTTAATGGCGAAAAGGTAGTAGAGGAAACTCATGGTGAGAGCAAAAGAAATGTTTATCATGATTTCATAGACTCTAACGTTGGAACAAAGACCGACCATGTTCCATAGATCAATATGAGGAAGTTTGATGGCAAGGATCTCGTAACATGGATACTACATATGGAGCAATATTTCAATCTCAATAATGTGCAAAACACACAAAAGGTATGCATTACAACTTTATATTTGGAACCAAATCCATTTGTATGGTATCAATGGCTTTTCTCTCGTAAACAAATTGTCACTTGTACAATTTTTACGGAAAAAATGATAGCACATTATGAGGATACAAAAAGAAACACCTTTTTTAGCCAATTGATAAAGCTCAAACAAAAGGGTTCAATGATGGAGCACATTGTAGACTTCCAAAATTGAATATAAGGGCAAAAGATATTCCATAGGAGCATAATATTGTTGTGTTCATAGGGACATTAAAGGATAACATCCAACATGAGGTTCACCTTTGGGAACCTGATTCATTGGATAAGGCATTCAGATTGGCAAGAGAAATGGAAATCAAAATTATGGCAACAAGGAAGCCTACTACTCACAACTATAAAGACAGAAGTGTTGTTGCCCCTAGCCTTCCACAAGCTACAAGGTTGACACCAAAAAAATTGGAAGTAGAAAAGAGAAAAAGGGCTTTGTTATAGTTGTGATGGAAAATACACTAAAGGTCATAAGTGTGCTAAAAAGAAATTAATTTACAAATGTTATGAACAAGAGGAAGAAAAGGAACAAGAAATGTCAAAAGAAGAGGATATACACCAGGAACAAACCCTAAAGAAAGAGGAAATTAATCCGACTATATCTTGTTATGGATTGGCCAGAACTACCACTCCTCAAACTATCAATATATAAGGACATATCAAGAAGAAAAGGGTAATAGTGTTGATTGATTCGAGTAGTACCCATTATTTTATTCATTGTAAGATATCCAAGGAATTAAAATGCTTCCTATATCCAGCACTAGAGTGTCAAGTGAGGGTTGCAAGTGGACGAACCATAAATTGCTCTGGAAAGTGGCATAATATCACACAATCCATGGCAGAATATGTATTGAATAGCACAATGCTTTACATTCCAATGGATGTTGATGTTGTAGTAGGAGTCTAATGGCTATAATCCTTGGGTACAATAGCTTTTAATTTTCAAGAACTTTTCATGAAATTTTCTTCGAAGGGAAAGGAAGTTAAATTCATGGGTACCATAGGGAAACCAAGAAAGGTAATCAGGTCTAATGGAATGAAAAAGCTTCTAAAGAAATAACAAAGGGGTGTAGTTGTACAATTATGTTCGCTAGAGGTTCCCACATATAAATAATCTATTTCTCCAGATCTCCAAAAAGTATTGGACAATCATTCCAAGGTATTTGAGACTCCCAAAGGCCTCCAACCTATTCATGATCATGATCATGCTATTCATTTGATTCCAGGAAGTGTTCCTCCAAAAGTCAAACTTTACAGATATCCATATTCCCAAAAGAGTGAAATTAAACATATGGTTGCATAAATGCTAGAGTTTGGTATAATTATCCAACCAAATTCAATAAAAAAAGAAAGGGATGAATGTAATAATGACGAAGTAGGGTAGGAACTCATTCAAAAGTTTCAGAAGGTCCCAGTTCAAACAATATTTCTAGAACTTGAGAAGGAAGGAAAAATCATATTAGAATCTGAACCAGTCACAGAACCGAGAAATCAACAACTATGAAATAGATCAATTTCAAAGTATCACAGCAAGTGGAAGAAATTACCCGCTAAAGATTCCACATGAATGGATGATAATTTTACACAAAAGCATCCAGAACTACTCAAGAATTGAAGACAACAATTTTTGAAGAAGAGGGGCATGTTACGCCCCTATACTACTAGTGTAACCCTTATTGTTACTAGTGCAACCACCTTATTATATTTTTGTGCCCATTTAACCTCCATATTGTTATTATTGTGCCCCATAGAAGCTGACTATTGTTATTGTTGTGCCATTGCATTATTATTGTTATGTCACTTCTGATTATATTATTACCCCTTAGACTCCTATATATAGAAAGGAGGTCTTGTCGTTTGTATCATCCAATAATTATCCATTTGTGTAATGTAAAGGAGGTTGCCCCCTCGAAGAGGCTTACTACTAAATCGTTGATCTATCTTTTCTATCTTTTCGTGAGCTAGTTTCATAATAGCTTCCAAGAAGTCACAACATCACCACTTTGGATATTTTTGACATTTCATTTAGACACACAATTTGAAATGTTACTAAAAAACTTCAAGGGAAAATCAAACTCAATAATGCAACTTACATGGTAAGACACTGAAACTGTATGTCTTATTAATGGTAAAAAAAATAAAAAATATGAACAAGTTAATTCACCTTTTACTATGTTGTGCTACAGGCAAAAGTCAAATCTTATTTCTTTGAGAGATCATCCAATTACAAATGATCGTGAGTTCATCTATGTTGAATGTTTGGCAAAAGATGATAGCTATAGGTCTATTCGTTTGAACCAAGTAGATGTAAACAGTCAAAGCCAAGTACTAGTTCATGATGTTATGGTAAAGAAGTTAATATATGAGGATAAGGATGCAAAAGGAAAGATAGTTAACATTTATAAAAAACCTAAAACTTTGATTAACTATTTTATAGCTTTATGTTCAAATGGAGGTGATTGGGTTTTAGATTTATTTTCAGGTCCACGTTATTTTTATTTTATAAAATTGAATTTTAATATTTTCTTCTTTTGTTTTTATGTGTTTATACTAATTTACTTACTTATTGTTTTTGTGCTTGATGATTAGGTACAAAATTAACATGTTACATACAAAAAGGAATAAATTGCATCGTGATTGAAATATATCCCCAACAATACAATTTTATTCAACAAATAATTAATTCTCTTCAATTTCTTCCAAATTCAATGCAAGAAGTTGGTTTGTGTAAAGGGGATTTTAATTAATCACGTGTGGAAAAAAAGGCAAAGGAACCTCAACCATTGTTATATGGAATAATTGGGAAATGACACTTTGGGAGATTTGCAGACATGAAAGTTCCGTCCAAAGAGAAAGATGGGGAAACTCAAACAAAAAATATTTTGGAAGAAGAAATAAGCAAGTTGAAGAAGACGGCGAACATGGATTATATGATATTTTTTATGACATTTATGTTATGATTGCAAATGAAGTTCAATTTTGAGAGATGTTCATTACTTTTACTTGTAATGTTTTGACTTTGAATTTTATGAGAAGAATGGGCATTTGATTATTGCTGTTATATGTTCAATATTTTTATTATCTTAGCTTCACTTTAATTTTTATGTAATCATTTTTTTGTTAAAAAAATTATTATTACTATTATTTTTTAACATAAAATTCATAAAAAAAAGTGCTATTTTTTAGTTATTTTTTGTTAGGATTTTCCCATAAAAATAGTTTATTTGACATGTCATTTTTGACAAAAACTCTGAAAATCTGTATTTTTTTCATTATACTTATATTGAAAATGTGGTTTTTTTGGTCAAATGTTTAAAATTATTGTTTTTTTAGTGATAATTATTTGATGTCCATTGAAATATTATTTAACATTACACAAACATATAGAAAATATTAACTTTAAAATATTGATTTTTTTTTTAATATTTTTAACTACGTGAAAAAATTAAGATCTCGTTACAAAAAAATTGAAAGGAAAAATGAAAACACACCAATACACATAAAAAAAAAAACAAAAAAAACAAAAAAACAAAAAACAAAAAAACTTATGAGAAGAAGAAGACATTATAAAATTTAAACTGTCAAAAATATACCCTCTAAAGAAAAGGTGTTGATGCTACATCAACACTTTTGAAGATCAACATGAAAATCACTAACATCTAAAAATAATGTTCATACTTGATACATAGGAATATTTAAAGTGCCAAAAATATGTTAAAAGAAGAGGTGTATTATGAGTCACCACTTTTCAAAATCAGCTGAATTTTCGCTACCTCAGAAAAGTTGGTACTAGGTAATTTTCTCGTTTGATTAGTAATCATGTTCCTACTAAAATAAACAAAACCTTTATTTTTTCTCTAACTCGTATCTGTCTTGGCTATCTTTTCTCAAATATGGAACAAAACGCTCTCGAAATAATGGATTTTTTCTTCCTCGTAGTGGCTTGATTATAATAGATTCTGATAGCCTACTAGAGGTTAATTTTGACTACATCAACTCTTAAATAGGGTTACAATGTAGACTCTTCTAGATTCTTTTACATCAGAAACACGAGGTTATCCCCTTTTCCATGAATAATGGGAGCTGACACGACATCCTCCCGAACTATAGGTGTGAAAACATGAAGGTCAACTTCTAAGTGACATAACTTTTGCATACAGACTCTAATTTACATGCTTCTTGCATCGATGGAAATAACTTTGTGTGTAGAACAGCATGAAATGATGTGACATTAATGCACAAAAGTTTCCCCCCAAAAAAACATTGTTTGATGCCTCAAAATGATCCTCAAAGGTTTCAGACCTCGTTTCACCAAACTAGATTCTGGCAATAAAAATGGTCTTGTGAGTTGATTCCTCCACTCTTTCCTGCTCCAAATTCATCGAGATGGTTAAAAAAAATTATAATGAGCGAATCTGGATTATGCATTCACTTTCATATTCTCGATATTTTCTAGGATAGTAACATGGTATATTGCAATAGCTTTACTTCTTCTACGTTTCTCTCTCTAATTCTAAGAGGTACTAGGCTAATTTTATTTTCCTAGGTTTTTTGGTGTAGTTCTCACTTTTGGTTCATGATTAGTTATGCCTCTATGAATTCTACTCTTCCTTTCTCTACCTCTATCTCTTATATTCAATGCCTTAGTCTTGAAGTCATGTTCCAAGGACTCTTCTTGTGTCTCAATTCTTCATTCATGTGGCAAAAATCATCCCAACAATTTTTATATTGTTAGTTTAGGTAGATCTTTGTACACCTCATTGGTAATTAAAATCATATCAAACTTGTTATGTAGGATTTCAAAAACTTTTTCCATAAATTTTTGATCTTTAATCATCTCTGAATGAATGCGAGCTAATTCACAACTCTCGTCACTCTAGTCATAAACTGGTTAATGTTTTCTATCTCATTCATTTTCAATGTTTGAAACTCTCCTCTAAGGGTTTAAAACCTTACAATCTCCACATTATCTTTACCTTGTTATATTAGCTTTAGAATATTCTAAACTTACTATGCATTTGATGTTACCATTTTTCTAGAGAAAATATAGCCATGTACTATACTATGGATCCAAAATTTAGTCATTCTTTATTGCTAAATGATGGTTTTTCTATGCATTAGATGTAGCTAACAAAGTTAGCTGATCATGTTTTGAAAATTCATTCTCCATTACTTTTGACATTTTGATAAGGAAAACCTACATTCTCATGAATAAGAACTCGTACTTCTTACCAATAAAAACTCAAACAAATAGCATTTAGGTCTACATCAAATTTTTTAGAAATAATATTTAAATATTTTAATATAAAAAGTGTTTCTCCCTTAAATATCTTCACAACCACATCTTTCTTGTGTAAAGTCAAAATAGACCTTTTTTTATCTCATTTAATATAAAAAGTACAACCACAAAATAAAACTAATTTCCTCCGTTAAAAAATTTCTGCTGCCTCTTTTTCTTTATTTTCCATCATCGTTTTACTTTTATATTTCAAATAAAAGATCAAGTTTGGGGAACATCTAGTCTATCTAATCGATGAAATCACCCATTCCCCGTTTTTTAAATCAGTTTACCAGAAATTCAATATTATTTTTTAAGAATTATAACTTTAAATTTTTAATCTATGTGCCAAATCCGTTCATATATCTCCGAATTAAAAAAAAAAAAAAAAAAAAAAAAAAAGACAACCAAACAAACTATTTCAACTCAGCGTTTCAAAAAAATCTATAACCACGTTTATGCATTTGTGTGAACACATTCTGAATAATCTGCTTCATACTTGAATAATTTATAAAAAAGGCCTCTTCACCCTTTGACCTTTGCGAATAATATTGCATATTCACGTAAATAAAGGTTGTTGGCATATGGTTGTAGTGGCATTGGCTCACTTCATCCTGCGTACAAGGTGGCCCTGTTTTTCCAGTGTTGGTAGGAACTCAGGATATGCGTGGCTGTGGACAGTTGATGGCGGCTCAAGGAAGCGGCAAACTTTGAACGCCGCTAAACCTTTGATCACGGTTTCCACATGATCCAAGATTTTATTTCAGACCCTTGAATCTGGTTTCTCATTAACGTATTTTCCATATTTGTGAAGAGTTTTATGTGTACTCTAATAGTGGCATGAAGGAAAACAATCGAAAACACATAGGTATTGCTTGAGCTTTCGACTACTAACTCAATTTCACCAAATAAAAATATTGTAAAGTTATCTATAAGTAATTGCTTAAAAAAATAACTAGATCTACCCAGAACTTTGTAAAAATAGCTATATAGATCTTGTAGTATCCTTTTAAAATTATATGGCGCTTACAACTGAGTAAAGAGGAGAAAGTATATCTTAAAACGAACGAAGAATATCTGAGCAAGGCACGTAATTATTCCATGATCAAAATTGGATTCTATTGGCTAAGATTCAGATTGGAATGTAGAGCGGATGTAAGACGTTTACTAGTGAAGTAATCGTATACTAAGGTGGGTCCGTTGACGTGAACTTTATTTATGTAATGATTCTTCCGTAATATTTAAACTTATCCTGTATGACGCTGGAATTATTCTTTCTTTATCTGACGAAAGCGATCCAACAAATACTCTTAGAGGTATCAGAATATATTTCTTTAGTCAAGAAAAGCAATCCCATCGCATACTCCTTCCTTTACGTTCACAATGAAATTTTCGGCCTCTTTCAAACAAGATTGGGATCCATATTCAAAATATTTAGGTACCAATAACGAAATCACATTCCATTGAGTGATTATTTGGAAATGTTGGATGTTGAATCGAGACAACTCTCTATGATCTTCAACATCGTCGGTTTCTTTATCTTTTTTATCAACATCGTCGGTTTCTTTATCTTTTTTATTTTATTTTATTAATCGCAAGTCTAAACTTGGAAGGTGATGAAGAATTATTCGCGGCTAGGAATTTTTACTTAGCTTTACTAATCTCTCCCTATTCAAAAGAATATGTTTATTTGAAAGCATGTAAATCCAGATGTATCATTTTCATGCCTTTGAAATTTATGTTTTACTTTAATGTTGTTGACAACCACCAAAGAGTATGTAAATCTATATGTGTCACTTTCGCACCTTTGAGTATTTCTAATTGCTTTAAACTTGTTCACACCAAGCCCTCTCAAAATCTTTATAAGTCATTTTCCTCGGTTTTTTTTTGGGTATTCTAATTTTATTATATTTAAGTGTAAAATTCGAAAATTTTAAAGGGTTATAAGTAGTTATAGACCTTCACTTTTCCTAGCCCAATCTCTTGGTGTGTATATAAGAGAATATATACGAAAGGACGTCAACCTACACGAATGATTTTCAAGTTCAAAATATTTTTTAAATTTAATGAAGTTGACCACCATGAATCAAGGCTTATCAAAAACAAGCTTGCCCACTGCATGAGCCATTCAGGTACAAAAGAGATGGTTAGCCTAAATGCTAACTTCATGTCATCAATAGAAATGAAATACACGTAATGGATTATACGTCGTTATTTAAAACTGATTTGTTCAAGTCATGGATTATCGATTTTCTGAAACGTGAATTTATTAAAATTAATATAGATTCATATTAGACCTTAATTTATTTTAGGATACCATTTTTTTTAGAGTAACAAATTTGAAAAGAATTGTTATTTCAGAAAATTTTAGTCTTTTTTAGTAAATTTATGTATTTTTTTAATGTAATAATAATAAATTAGATTTTATAATCCCTAACATTACAAAACCAAATATTATAAATTTTAATATTAAGCCTAATATTATAAATCTTAATATTAAATCTAATACTATAAACCCTAATATTAAATTTAGTATTGTAAACTGTATTAAACTCAGTGTTATAAATTTAAATATTAAACTATAATTTTGCAATGCCGTAATACGACATTGAATAAGTGGCAATCTCATGCAACACTCTTGGAATGATTGTCACATTACGACAATGTTTGTCACAGTGGGATATTGTATAGATTTGTATACCATTCCACTCTTGCAATACTAAACCCTAATGTTGTTTCCAATATTATAATTCCTAATATGATAAACTCAATATTATAAACCCTAATATTAATCCAAATATTGTAAACTCTATTATTGAACCCAATATTATAATATCATTGTAGTCAATTTTCTTAAGAATGACTATCAAGGTTGACTTTGTTTGACTATGCCCATTGATGTGGTTGACTATGCTTGTCTATTAATATTAATGAGTAATAATGATAAGAGGTTAAGCTTGAATAAGAATGAACAATGTTGATTATCAAACATAGTCGATCATACTGAACAACATTATTAAATATGGCTTACTAAACTTGTAATGTCACAATGGGATGTTCAGTAAATTGCAATGTAATGTATTATTGTGACAACGTTTGTAACATTACAACAATGTTTCTCACAATACAACATTTGATATATTTCTTTATCTTTCCAATATCACAACATGTTTGATTATTAAAACCACAATATTAAAACTCTAACATTAAAACCCTATACTATAATTAAATATTAAAACTCAATACTAAAACCCTATTATTAATACCCAATACTAAATAGGATAAAAATAGCATTGACGAGGTTTGATCATGGTTACCTATTTAAACAACGACTCTCAGGGTAGATTTTTTGGTTGTGTTGTCCAATGTTGTTTACTATGTTTGACTATTAATATTATTCAATAAAAATGATAAGCGATTATGTTTGACCAAAGTTGAGGAGTCTTAACTATCAAACAATATTTTTATTATTTTTATTATTATTATCAACCACCCTTATGAATATTAATATTGTTTTTCTTAAACATTTTAAACACTTGATTGTGATTAACGAAGGATGACCTTAGTTGACTAAGGTTAAAAGTGCTTGACTTTGGTGAACCATGATTGACTATAGTTTAATATGGTTAAGTTACACCAGATAGGGAAGATTATGAGTGAATAATGTTGAGTATTTTTTGATCATTATCGACAATTTGATCAACGATAATAAATATTGACTTTGTTAAATATTTTAACTCATGTGCTTGGATATGTTTGATTATCAATATTGATCAATAATAATAGGATATTATGTTTAATTGATGTTGAGGAGCACTGAACACACGGGGTCGTCATTGGATGAGAAATACCATACAACATGCATTCCTATTGGGGGACATATCTTGAGGAAAAGATATATAATATATTTAGCATATAATAGGAAGTAATTTTTTTTTATATTGGAATATATATAAAATGAAGCTCAAAGACAAAGAAATTATATAAATGGGAATAAAAATGGATACCTACAATATCTAGTAAAAGTAGGAATTTTTTAAATTGGGAAGGTGTATTAGGTGTTTGAAACTAGGACAATACTAAGAGGGTAGGTGAATCAGTATTGTAGAAATTTTATACTTTCTTTCACTTGTGCAAGGATAATAGGACACCATGAAATAATTCAACAATTAGTTCATATAAGCATGATAAGCAGTAATATAAGTAACACATAAGAACACACAAGTTCATCAAACTTCTTTTCAATTTCATCACAAAGGAAGGCTACTACTTGTTGTTACAAGGTTTTCTAGCTACAACCATCATGAAGCTACTATTCCTTGATTTCTCAACTACAACTAAAAGGAAATACAACCCCTAAATAATTACCAATAGCTACTGGAATGAGTTACAACCCCTGGATATTTACCAACAAATACTCAAAAGAGTTACAACCAGTGAGCTGCAAGCTACAACCTGCTTAATCTCAGTGATTCATTTTTCATACAATTTTAATACTCAAATCAACAAGGCAAAATCCTTAAAAGAATAGATTTGTGACTTCAAATTCTCACCAAGAACTCCTTCAACAAATTATGATTACTGGTAAATCCATCATTCACACCAACAACATCAATCCATCATAATTCACACAATATTGTTCATGCTTCTTAATCCACCAATTCATCATTCATATATTTTTTCCTTAATCTTAATCAATCGACCGTGTCTATAAACAATTTTTCCTGTTAAATTTAGGCTTCTTCGCCTTCCAGTTAACTTCAAATCTCTTCTTGCATGAAACTCCTATTTCTATCTTGCTTAAGCATTATGTCACTAATTTGAAATCTCTCCAAAAATATTAGAGCTTAAACTACTTAATTTTTTATTTAGAACTCTTAATAGGTTTTAGTTTTTTGTTGTTTAATATATTAATCTTCAGTTCTTCATGTATGAAAATTAAATTCTATCTCTAAATGAGTTTTTGAACTCAATCGTTGTGTTAACCTATGAAGTTTAGGTAATTTGTGAGTTTGGTTTGACTTTAGATTGCAGTTCCAACTTTCGCTAATTGTTAAATATAAAAAAGTGCCAAATATATAATAATGGCACCAAATTTCCCAAGTTCCTTGTAGGTTGTCCCCTTAGCGCATATAACCAAGGGTTATGTCATCAGATCTAATCTCTGAGTGCTTATCTAACCTGCACCTCATCCACATGATGTCATGTCGATGTAAGATGTGCCACGTGGTCTCTTATGAGTTGTCTACCTATCACTAAGGAATTTCCCACTTGGCCACCTGAAAGGTCGAAATATTATTACCACATGTCCTCGATATAGATGCCACATGAACTCCCTAATTTCATGAGGGTTGACTTGTGTTTGGCACCTATGCACACATTTGTCCTTCTATCTGTTAGCCAAATGTCTTGTTGCATGTTCTTGTCTCCCATATGTCATTATATCATTGCTAAATGTCACCATTGTATGGCTCTCCCTAATCACATGTTGTGGCCAAGTGTCGGTCATGGTCAAGGTTACAAAAAAAAAGTTTATGTCATGGGGAACCCACATAAGTGATTAGATGGTAATGGCGTGTTCCGCACTTCACCTCCAACACTGATATTGATATTGGAGGTGTGGGAGTTACTAGCGATAGCAAAACCCATCCTATTATTAAATCTCAAGCGTGAAACCCCTGTACATTTTCTCTGATGTGTTGGAGGGTAACTGTGGTGGAAAATCTACACAAATATATGTTGAGCATTGAATGTTGATCATTTGCTTATCTTTCTGCAAATAGGTTTTCCATATTGGGCAAAATGCCAAAATTAACATATGTTAAGATCAATACAACATATTTAGCTACATCCTTTTACTTTCATGACTTCACCTTTGATTGCTTATATCTTTTGATCTACAATGGTATTTATTAACCTCCATGTGCTACCAAAAAGGTCTTTCAGAGATCTATCCATCCTACTAGGTTAAATTTAATGTTTATTTGTTCTTCTATATTGGAAATGCCTCCAAAATCACTGTAACTTCTCCATCAATGCTCTGCCCATATTGCAATCATCTTGTCTTTTCTATAATCTATCAATAAGTTTGCAATCATTTTCCATTAATGGAAACACATTTATAACATTCTCCCCCTTTGGCACTGATGAAAACAACATGATCAAACAAAAAGAATGGCTATAAATAATCACAAGCAAAGTGACCTCTTTTTCCTTCTTCTTTTATCCTTTGGATGTTGGTCCATTTTTGTTGTACTTATCTTTTTCTTTTTGTGTATGGTGAAAAATTCTCACTTTCCACCAATAATACTCCCCATTTTGATTTTTGTGGTTGGATACACTTATACATCTTTTTCAACTCTAAGACTTCTCCCCCTTTGACATCAATGAAAAAACACTAATGGACTCCCCCTACAACCTTCCTTCATTTCATTTGCGACCTTCCCTATCATATGGAGCCTCGAAACCTAGCATCTTAATTCTGATGTGCTAAAGTATACCAACTACCTTTCTTCCTCCTGAAGGAGGATCTAGTAGAGAGAGGAAAGAGGGACTACTCCTAATCTCTTCCTTAAGTACTGAAACTGATCTCTTGGTAGTGGTTTGGTTAAAAGATTAGAAACCTACACCTTTGTAGGAACATACTCCAATTTCATAATTTGATTTGCAAGTTTCTCTCTTAAGAAATGGTACTTGATTATAATATTTTTGTCTTTGAGTTGAATATATGATCATTTGACATGCTCGTCGTAGTTGTATTGTCACAAATAATAGGAAAGGTTTGATCCTAAAATACATGTACAACTTGCAACGTCTGCTTCATCCACAATAGTTGAGTGCAACAAGAACTTATTGCACTATATTCTATTTTGTTGTAGATAGTGAAGCTTACTTCTTTCTCAACCATGAAACTAGACATTCTACAAGAAATAAAGCACCACCAGCAGTGATGTTTTGATCATCTACATCATCTATGCAATCAAGATCAAAATAAATAGTTAGTAAAAAATCTTTACCTCTCAGGTAACACAATCCATAATCCATTATGGCTCTCAAATATTTGATAATCCTCTTGGTTTTTAGAAGATGGGTCTATTTGGGGGCTACACGAAATCTTCCAATAATACAAACTCCCTGCATAATGTTTGGCTTTGAAGCTGTAAAATATAATACGTTGTTAATGGTAGATTTTGATAAGGTTTGGTCTAGTTCTAGTGATTTATCAGTATTGCTAATATTATAGCCCCTAATCATTGGTGCACTCACCGAATATCATTCCTCCACACTAAATATCTATAATACTTCCTTGAGATACTTTCTTTGTGAAATAAAAATCCCTTTACGAGTTTGTGCAATATGCAATCCAAGGAAATAAGAAAGTTCTCCAAGCATAGACATCTCAAACTCAAACTTCATATTAGTTGCAAATTCACATGTTAATGAATTTGAATCACTAGAAAAAGTAATGTCATTAACAAAAGCAACCACAACTCTTAATTTTGCATCATTATATTTAACATATAAACTTCTATCAGTTGCACCTATTTTGAATCCACACTTGAGAAAATAAGTATCTAGTTTGGAATAAAACGTTTGAGGGGCTTGCTTGATACTATACAAGGTCATCTTAAGCTTGCAAACATAATTAGGTTGACCTGGAAGCTAAAAACCATCGCGCATGTTTACGCAAAATTCTGGCTACAACTCTCCATTTAGAAAGTTATATTTGACATCCATTTGATATATATTAAATTTATTAAAACAAGAAAATGCCAAAATCATTCTAACTTTTAATCAAGAAATGGGACAAAACATTTCATCAAATAATAGACCTTAAATTTGAGCATAACCTTTTCATACCAATCTTTCCTTATTTCTGATCACTTCACCTTGATCATTCAACTTATTCCTAAACACCCACATAGTTCCAATGTAATTCTTGTTTGATGGTTTAGGAACAATTTCCCATGTGTGATATTTCTCAATTTGGATCAATTCTTCATGTATATATTTTAACCAATTTTCATCTTCACTAGCTTTTGCAACATGCGTAGGTTCTTCCATGGAAAATATAGCTACATGTTCTTGGATAGGGAGATCCAGAAGCTTCCTTCTAGTATGCACACCTGTATTTAAATCACAAATAATTTGATCAACTAGGTGGTATTTCTACAAATACCATGAAGGATTTTTGTCTTGAGGAATGGAGGGTATTCATTTTCTTCGTCTCAGAGTGGCTCTTCAAAATTTTCATCATAATCGATTGGATCAAGGAATCTTGAATTTTTCAAGCTATTGACTTCATGTTCAACACGTTCACCGACTTTGGCATCAATACCATGAACAATGTTATTTGTACTTTTGCTATAGCATCTAAAACCCTTCTTGTTATGAGAATATGCAATAAAAATGACTTCATCGTACTTTGCATTGGACTTACCAAGTATGTCATGTTTCCTCTTGATGTAGCACTTGCAACCAAAAACTCTAAAATGTTTGATTTTTACAGGTCTGCCATACCAAATCTCATAGGGAGTTTTATCACTACTTGACCTGAAATGAAATTTGTTGAATATCACCATTATTTTGTGAATGGCATAACCTTAAAATATCTGTCAAACTTTCCTTTCATCCACGATATCTTGAGCTAAGTGCTAAATATATCTATTTTCTCTTTCTACTAGACCATTTCATTTTGGAGTCTCTACTATTGTGAATTTCATCTTAATGCCATCTTGCTTGAAAAAATCATAAAATTATTTTGAAGTAATCTCACCACTATTATCAAATCTTATGCTCTTGATTTTATAATCAGTTTCATTTTCCTCCATAACTTTGAAGTCTTTAAACTTCTAAAACTCTTATGATTTTTCTCTGAGAAAAGAAACCCACATCATCCTACTAAAATCATCAATTGTAAGCATGAAGTACAATTGACCTATGGGTAACTATGTTCTTGATCATCCATACAAGTCCATATGTAATATTTGAAGTGGGTTTGATGACAATCCCTCCTTAGTCTTAACTGGTACACAATTTTTCTTACCTAAATGAAAAAACTTGAAATCATATTCTTTGGTTTTATAGCTTGGGTAAATCCTTGATAACATTATTTAGGCTCAATTTTACTATCTAATCAAAATTCAGATGTCCAAATCGCCTATTCCATAGTGAAATTTCATCAATATTTGATAAACAATGCCTCTCTGCTTTGTCTTCCAAATCATAAACATCCATATCTATTCTCACATCTTCAACCATTATTTCACATGTGCTTACAAACTTAATTTGATTAATTTCAACCTTAGATATTGTTAATTTTAGGTATGTTATATGCTTAGAGAAATTTATTTCAATTTTCACAATTAGCTCCATAGCTTTTCTAGATTAGCAATCGCATCACCACTAAAGTAAGCTACATATAGAACATAAACATAAATTGTAGAAGACAAGCCAAGACAAGAGGACACAAGATGTGGAATTAGCCAGGGACAAACCCCAATGTGGGGAAACCATTGACCAATTGTTCTTATATGTTCTTCAATACTTGAGCAGAGAGAGAGAGAGAGAGATAGTACGTTTACAATAGAAATCAACACTTTGACTTGTATAGATAAGAGCATAGATCATCTCTAAGAAGATGATACATGAGATCAGTTGAATACATGCTGCTTCAACTAATTCTCTAAGGTGACTCCTTCACTTATCGTTGTGCTACATTTCATCATCATGTTGTACCTCACTATGCTGCACCATGATACACCCATCATCACTATGCTACATCTCATCATGCTTCATTAATCATGACTGTACCCATCACTATACTACATTATCTGCCATTGTTGCCCCATGTTGTCATACTGACCTATGTGTTTGTTTCACCTTGCTTACTTGTTTTCCCTTGCTTGCTTGTTGTCCCTAGCATGCTTGTTGTCCTTAGCATGCTTCTTGTTGCACGCTAGTTGTCCCTTGCACGCTAGCTGTAACATTGCATGCTTGGTGTATTTCCTGCCAAGTACCATACAATTAGTTAGTTGTCCCTTAAATGTTGTTGTCCTTTGAAGACAGATGCTCTGGCTATTTCAGTAGTTCCTAGCAGTTTTGGTAGTTCCAGCTATTTCCGATAGTTTTAGTAGTTGCACACAATTTCATCAGTCCCAGTAGTTCCAACTTTTCCAGCAATTCCGGCTTTTTTGAATTATTTAAAAATTTCTCCTTTTCTGGCAGTTCCAACTTTTATGGCATTTATGGCTTTTCCAGAAGTTCTGACTTTCTGATAATTGCAGTTTTTCTGGCAATTTTGGCTTCTTCGGCAATTTTGGCTTCTTCGGCAATTCTGACTTTTTTGCCCTCTAGATAAGGGAAACTTTATTCTTGAGGATCTCTCCTCCTACTAAAACCCAAAGACAAGTAGAGAGAGGAAGAGATCCCAAGTGTGTTGAAATGACTTGAAGGCCACCTCTATTTACACTAAAACATTGAGCACATGTGGGGTTTATTTGGTTGTTGGTCGACCTTGATGAATTGTCTTATAACGCAAATAGATTCATAACTCCATGAATACTTATCAGAATTGGATGATATTTTGATCAATCCTACACCTCTTGATGAGAGGGATCCAAGAAAAATATCATATTCCCTAAATAAGATGACCCACATGGAGTTTGGCGTTAGTTTCCAATTTTGACACTACATCTCAACTAAGGAGAACTCTATGTGTTGATCCATAGGTTCGACTATAATATCTCTACCATTAGTGTCCTGCACTGCTCTGATATATTGAGCTCTTCTCTACTGAGCTTTGCTCTTCTCTGCTCTGGTTTGATCTACTGAGCTCTGCTTTGTTGAGCTCTTCTCTGCTCTACTTTACTCTACTATGTTGAACCATCAAGAAGAATTGATCAAGAATGTCTCATAACATTCTCTACTGAACCAAAGTTAGTTTCATTTGAGGAGAGTGTGTCACATCACTGTTAATGAGTTGAAGTCATTTTTGTTGATCCCAGATCAATATCACAAGAGAGTGTCTCAAACCACTCATACTGATCCTAGATCAGTGCCATTGATCCCAGATCAATGTCACAAGAGAGTGTCTCAAACCACTCATACTAATCACAGATCAATGTCATAAGAGAGTGTCCCAAACCACTCATATTGATCCTAGATCGGTTTCATTGATCCCAAACCAATGGAGGACATCCTAGCATAGGGAGTATGGTAGATACAATGATGAATCCATCAATATTACTACTATGGTACCTATCCTCATTTCCCTGTTCATTGATCAGATGAGTGGTACTTCCCATGAGTCCCAGACTACATGGGTAAGGTGCCACGACAGGAGAACTAATCATCTTGTCCACAGTGGAATGAATCATCCTGTCAGTGGATGCCATGGAGAACTAATCATACCAGCCGAGAGGAGAACTAATCATCCTATCCCATAGGAGAACTAATCATCTTATTCCATAGTCAGCACGGAGAACAAATCATCCTAGCCCACATGAGAACTAATCATCCTATTCCATAACCACCACAGAGAAAAAATCATCCTAGCCCACAAGAGAACTAATTACCATATTCCACAGTTTCCACGGGAGAACTAATCATCCCGTCCCATGAGAGAACTAATCATCTCGTTCCACAGTTGCCATGGGAGAACTAATCATCCCAACCAATAGAAGAACTAATCATCCTATTCATAGCACACGACCAGGGGAGGGTGAGTCACCCTGGGGTCATATGTTGCTCCAGTAAGTACCCCAAGCCCCCTAGAGCTCCCATAGCTCAATGGATGCAACATGGAGGACCCTTATAAGAAGGACGAAAGTGGCAGATTTGACCATTCCACGGGGCTTTGAAAAAATGTCTGCGACTTGTACATCAGTCTCAATGCGATGGAGCCTCCTCGCTCATTGACTTACCATATTGGAGATAAGGCAGTATTTGATGTTTATCTTCTAGAGCAATCATCGAATACGGGATTCCTCAATAATTGAATCCCCCATCTGGTTGTCATAGAGAATCATAGTCATATTCATCATGTGTACAAATAGTTAACTTAAGAGCTTCTGCAACCATGAAACTTCACACGAGATCATACTCGTAGCTATGTATTCGGTCTATGTGGTGCTTATAGCAATTGATTTATGCTTCCTACTCATCCATGATATCGAAGCAGAATCCAAAGAGAACTAGCACTGAGAAGTGCTTTAGTGATCCTCCAGACTGCCTGCCCAGTCCATATTTTTGGCAGTGTATCTCAATCCATGCGAGATTGTGCCCCAAATATATCTCAGAAGATTCTTGGCACCAATCCAGTGAGGCTCAATTAAATATGATCTCACCATGATAACGACAAAACATATGTCTAGAGGGAAGTTCACCAAGAACATCAAGGTGAATGAGTTTATGAAACTTAGAGCCATTTCCCAAATCTGGTCCAACATCACTACGATATAACTTCTGAAAGTTAAGATTCTTGAGGTAGTCAGAGGCTTGCAGCTCATCATTCGACATCTGGAATCCAACTCCCTCTTACTTCTACAAATGAGAGGGTCTACACTTGTTAGAAATAGGTCATCCTCATAAGGTGTCGATATGAGAGGTCTATCATCCACAAACTTCAGGTAATGGTTTGGATCGGTTTCACTCCTAGTGAATCTCAGCTTCATCAGACATCTATCAATCCTCTCATCCTACGCCTAGGGTGTTTTTCTTCAAGCCATAGAGGGCTTTCTTCTACCTATATACATGAGATTCTTGATCATGAATCTCAAACCCCTCGGGTTGTTCCAAACCTGTGGACCTACTGCATGAGGGCAATGGTCCAATTATAAGATTTTTGTTCAGTTCATCGTAGACATGTACCTTCATGCTCTACTTGAATTAAGACATCCCTATCACCATTTGACTCACATTAGGTATTGCCCCATAGATAGACCTCCGATGTTATAGATGAGAAAAAGCATCTTTGAACATTATATTTTTTTAACACGTACCTTTCCATCGATGAATGTGAACCTGAAACCTTTGACTTCAATTTCCAAGATGGAAACCAAGTTCTTCTTGCTATCATTTACATAAAGGAGAATTTGTAAATGAATCGAGCTATCCTTATTCAATTGATAGTCAACATTCCCTACACCCTTTCCGGGATAGGTAGTATCAGCTCCAAGTATAATCCCATGATTGCTTCCATCTCTACCAAATTAGAGAGTGCACCCATCTATCCAATGAAGTGCCTTGAAGCACTACAATCTATAAACTAGATTCCCAAAGAATCTGAAGGAGAGGGCCAATAAAAGATAATGCTTCTTTATCTTATCAAAAACAAAATTTGATTCTTCATACTTGAGGTTCCTCACTTTCTATGAAGAGTCAGTGATTCCCTTGATGACTTACATTACCTGTCAATCCTTTGATCATTGAAGATATCCCCGAAATGATTGTTATCATCATCAAGTAATGTGTCCCTACCATTCAGACACTCCTTCGCAGAATGGACGAACTAGTTATATGCCTTTCTTTCCACCCTGAGATCATGTCTTCCAATGAAGTGATCTTTAGGTAGGCCATATTCCGGTGTGCAATTCTGATAATATTCTATACTTCGACTTCACCCTTGGTGAATTTGAAGAGGGATGAGGAATCCACTGATCCATTTTGCCTTTCCCAACTGTCTTCGATGGTTGCTTTTTCACTCTTGCTTGGGAATTGTCTTCAACTAAACTCCGATACCATGTTAAATTTATGTATGTTCTATGCTTAGAGCAATTTATTTCAATTTCACAGTTAGCTCCATATCTTTTCTAGATTAGCAATCACATCAGCATTAATGTAAACTGCAGATAGAACATATACATAAATCGTAGAAGACAAGCCAGGACAAGAGGACATAAGATGTGGCGCTAGCCAGGGACAAACCCTAATGTGGGAAAATCTTTGATCAATTCTTGTTATATGTTCTCCAATAGTTCAATAGAGAGAGACAGATAGTACATCTACAACAAAAGTCAACACTTTGACTTATCTAGATAAGAGCATAGATCACGTCTAAGAAGATGATACATGAGACTAGTTGAAGACATGCATGCTGCACCGATCATCACTATGTTGCATCTTATCACGCTTCATTAATCATGATTGTACCCATGATTGTACTGCGTTATGTGTGATTGTTGCACTGTGTTGCCATCCTGACCTATGTGTTGGCTGCACCTTGCTTGCTTATTGTCCCTTGCTTGCTTGTTATCCCTAGCATGCTTGTTGTCCTTAGCATGCTAGCTATTGTTACGGGAATAGGTACCCTAGGTCTTTGGGTCAGAACACCAACAGAGCAAGAGTAATATACAATAAGAAACACACATACAACTCAGGAAACATGCTTAAATAAACAAACTATGTAAGGATGAACATAACTGAATATCCTTCGTTTGGGTAGTCCAAGTAGGGTTCAAAACCCTTTGCAACTCTTGATGATCTTCAAATCTCCAAATCAACCAATCCGAACATACATAGCAGCATATAGATAAATCATTTTAATGAAATCAACTTTATATAATATAAGAAAATGGTTAGTTATATATCAAAGTAAACATTCATACATGAATTACAACAACATTTGATGCATTAAAAAGGTCAATCTTAGGAACAAGACATCATTTCTTTTTTATTGTAGAAAACTATAATAAACACGGAAAGAGTTCACCTGAGTCTCCTTCTTCCGGCTCGAAGTAGAACCATCCTCCAAGTCCATCCAATCCTAGTCTTCAACAACCTCCTTCCATAACCAATACCATGATATCTCAAGCAAGTGGGAAAATATCAACACTCAAGGAAACAAGGGTTCCCTGAATTTGGGGAAGTGCTTGAAGTATAGGCATACTTCAGACTTGATCAGGGGATAATCTCAGTATAGTAATTCTATCTCTTCTCTCCTCCTTAAGCCTTCACATTTAAGTCTATATATACTTCTCCCAATCAGTTTTTTAGATGGGAAATAGTTGGGTCATGGTACTAGGAGGTAATGAACAGGTAAAACTGGTGAACTCCACCCATAGTTAAGGAAATTTAATTTTTTTAAATGTTTTAACACATATACGTGGGTTGGATATTGACTAATCTGCGTGTACATACTTTTATCATAGGGAAAAGTAGTGGAAAAGAAGTAAAACACTATTTTTAAATTGTTTTGACCAAATCTAGAAGGAGGGGTTGCCCTAGGCCATAAACCAAGCATCACAAATACCAAGGGTGATATTTGGAGCTATAACAAATGCCCCCTAATATATAAGGTTAGAAGGGGTACATGATGGCTGAAATCTATTAAGTATATCGACAGGAAACCTGTCGAAAATTTGAGAAAGACTTCACCAGATTTTAGCTTGCCAAGCCATGAAAAGAAGATCAGAAAGAAACAGTTGTCTGATGTAAGCATACCCATGATCAGAGTAAGTAAAGAATGTCTGCATATCAAGTACAAGAGGATCCACTATGTATACAAGTATAAAGAACTGAAAGTACATAACGGATCTTTTGATCATGATCGAATAGGTATATGTCTGAATTTCACATATGAGAAGATGATCAATGAAGATGAAAGATGGTATATGTTTAAATTTCACATATGAGAAGATGATCAATGAAGATGAAAGATGAAGCTGATCACTGATGTCAAAAAATGCTACCAATAGTACCAAATGAACATGATGGAGTAAGATGATACTACATCACAACTCGGATGCCAGCATACAAGATGTCGCTGTGAAGGACTGCAACATATAATGTGGAATGGTCTCAACTAGCAGCAACAGGAGCAACTGAAAAGTGAACCAAATAATGTTGATGCAACCCGAGGTCTTCACTGACTCCCATAGTACATTTCTACACAATGGGAATAAATGATCTATAGTCGACCATGTGAGAAATCGTTTGATTATCGGTCATTGATATATACCGTTAACAAATGCGAGACTACTCACTGATGATGATAATGAGAGTCAAGGTACCTAGTACAATCTAACAAGTGTGAATAAATGAGTTGAAGTTGAACACCTGGAAGAATCTATCAATCAAGGGACAATGATGGTTTCCCACTATCAATAGCGAAGGAAATTGCCACTAATGACTGCAAACCCCAAGGTACTGCCAAATGGTCTCTAGATCTTTTCCCTAGAGTGATGAGTCATAATCAATAGGAAAAGATCCACTAGAAGGAAGGAATTAAGGCATCCTTCATCAATCTAGTGCAAGTGTAACCTGTAGGCCAATAATGTGGAAGGGATTAGACGAAAAAAGATGTAATAATCCAACCGAAGCACGTTTCTATGATACACAAGATGTAGCTAGTGCATGATAGAAACCCTTTGAACCAATCAATAATGAAAGTTGACACAGAGGCAAGGAATCCACCAATAGGGTCAAATGGAAACCAAGGCACTGCACGAATCCCAATGTGTGATATTGAAAGCTGATGTCAAACACAAGGGAAACCACTCAGCAAAAGACCCATGACACTGATCAATGTTGAGCACACGGTGACCTATTGATAATGAAAATAGCACCAGGGTGCAGCTCTAGGCCTACCCTTAGAGCGGTATGTCATCCTCGATAAGGACAAGACCCGCCAACAAGAAGTCATTGGAGACCTTCTCAAACCAACACGAGCAAAGGACCAATATAACTGATGTGATGACAAACATGATACTAAAAACTAGGGATGGCCTACTGAAAAATATGTCAAGAGACACTGTAGAGAGGCCGACTTAGGCTTACTTCCCTTGAACAAAAGCACGACTCAATGATGACTATATGGCAACATATGATAACTTTGTATAAGATTTTCATGCAGGAGGCATGAACAAACTCTCCATATGATTGGAAGAGATAACTAATCGGAGGAGAACTAAATCAATAACAAGGTTAAGGCATACCTAAGTCAAACTAAATCCCACCCAAAATGGAGGAGAGACTTTCTTTTGAGTGCTTTGTTCAAGGGTGACACAAGTGACTCTAGCTGCCAATAATATATCGAAATGTTGTCCCGTTCCCACTCTTTTTGGAATATATAATTTTTTTTGTCTTTCTTTAAGCTGGAAAAATAATAAAAGAATGCTATAGTATAGTGGAAAGAATGAATGTCAGTGAAACAGATGATCTAGTTGTTGGGACGGGAACAATCCTATGCTCAATGCAGGGAGGTGAAACTTCTCAAGGACACTCAAAGCGATGTTCCTTCCATGGGTCAAAGGGTGTTTCAAGTTGTAGAAGCTAAGGGATTGTAGGTTTGAGTTTTCAGAAGACATGGTCAAATAAGTGGCTTAAACATGAGTCCAAGTGAAGTCGATGAAAGGCCAAAAGGTGCAAATAGTCAAAATGCAATGCAGTAGTACAACTCAACATAAATGAGCCTCTAGGGTATAAGGCCAGAACGAAGTGAAGAAGCAAAGAGGAATAAGTCTTCAATGCATAAGTCATTGCGGACTAAAGAGGACTCTTGAGCTTGTCAATATAACAGCATGGGAAACAAATGTCAGTGATGTGCTAACTATGATGCCCATGTAAAGGATGGCTCTACCATCATGTCATGATTTAAAAATTGGTGAGTGAACATGGTTTACTAGCCATAATAAGATGGGATCGACCCTATGGCCAATGTATCGACAAATGGAGGCTAGTATGCAAGATGCAATAGAAAAAATGGTTTCCCTAACCTATATGCCAGTGAGTAAATGATACCTGCCATGATGGGTTAGCGGTTATGGAACCAATATGAAATCTCGAAGAACTGTCCAAAATACCCTAAAAAAATAACTTATTCCTAACAACCGAGCTCACAAGTTAAAATATTCATGAGATGGAAAAATCAAGTTTTGAAAAAAATTGACGATTTCAAAGCTATCAGATGACCTTTTGACTCACTATATGTGTCATTTATGTTGAGAGAAAAAGTTGTGGCAAAAAAATGCAAACCTTCGCCCCAAAGAATTGGACCGTTCAAATTGGATCAAAACCATCAGATAACCCTCAGTTCAAGCTTGCATTACTTTGTGATTGTTTTTAGCAATTTTTATTAAGGTTTCACCATAAGAATTTATGTTAAAAATTCCAACTTAGCGTATACCTAGGTTGGATGTTATCAACCCATGTATACGATAGCCCTATATGCGACTGACTATAAAGGGAACCCACATATACGTTCTTGGAATTAGACTTTTCAAACTCCAAGTCGAACTCCTGCATGGTAACAATCCATTTGGAGTACTTTCCCCCCAGCAATTGTTTGGTCAAAATGTAGATCATAGGGTTGCAATCGGAAATAACTGTAGTCTTACATAGTAAAATGTAATGATGAAAACGTTGGACAGCTTGAACAGCTTCCAATGCCAATTTCTCCACATGTGAGTATTTTAGCTTAGTTGGATTTAACGTGCGACTAAGGTAATATATCACATGTTCAGTACCAAATTCATCTTCCTGAACTAACACCATTCCGATGGTGGAATAGGAAGCGGCGAGATACAAGAAGTAGTCCTGATTGTAGTTGGGAGGATGAAACAGCGGTGCATGGGTCAACACGTGTTTTAGTGCATCAAAATATTTCTCAGCTATCTCGTCCCAAAAGAATGAAGTATTCTGCTTCAACAACCAGGTAAAACCCTTTGTGATCTCGGCGTTATTTAGGATTGAATCGACGTAAAAAGTTTGCTTTCCCTTGCAAATTTGGAGTTGGCGAAGACTCGAAGGAGGAGGCAATCTGATAATGGCTTCAACCTTCGAGGGATCGACGCGAATGCCGGCTTTCAGAACAACAAACCCCAATAACCGACCCGTTTCAATATAGAACACACACTTGTGGGGATTCGACCTAATCCGATAATGCCTACACCTCATAAAGATTTCTCTTAAATGGATGAGATGATCAGCTCGATGTAGTGAATGAGCAGGCAAGTCATCGAGATAGGGTTGCACAATGTGCTTAATATTATGAAAAGCATAAGACATGGCCCGTTCAAAAGTTGCCCCGATGTTCTTGAGCCCGAAAGGTAATTTGCAATAAGAAAATGTCCCCCATGGACAAATGAATGCCGTTTTTGGTTGATCAGCAGGTAGAATATTGATTTGATTGTATCCGGAAAAGCCATCCATAAAGGAGAAAATTTCGCTGCTGGCACAATCGTCAATGATTTGATCGATATAGGGAGTAGGGTAATTGTCCTTTGGACACGCTCGATTAATGTCCCTATAGTTGATGCATATTCTTATTGTCCCTTGCTTTTTGTTAATAGGAACAATATTTGATACCCAATCCGTTAACGGGATCGGATAAATGAAACCTCCTTTGAGTAATTTTTCAACTTCTGCTTTAATCGCAACAGCTTTTCTTCGGTGAATCTGACGCAAACATTGCCGGACGGGTTTAGCGTCCAGGTAAGTTTTGATTTCATGAATTACAATTGCTGGGTCAATTCCTGGCATTTCCTCATATGACCAGGCAAACACATCGTGGAATTCTTGAAATAGGGCCTTATATGTTTGAATTTCATCTTTCGTACAAGAGGCACCTATATGAACGTTTTCAACAATTCCAGGCTTAACTAAAATGTCAAGGGGAATAGTTCGAGAAATATTTCCTGAGTTTAACTTGGAATCGAGATGTTTCATTGGATTTTGAGCGTCCTTAACATATTCAGTCGTAAAAATTGATGAAAAATCATTTTCAAAGCAATCGCTCTCGGGTAAAAACGAAGATCCGTGATGAAGATCTTCCCATGGTAACTCATCGACGCATAGGATTTCACGAATTTGCTCATCCGTTTGAACAAGTTCAGAAAACGTTATTAAATCTGAGTTTGATGTTGAAAGTGATTCTTCATGGACCTCATTCTCTAAATCGATTTGGGTTGATGTTGGGTTGGAAAACGACTGCACGGCCTGATACGCAAGTTCATACGGATTCAAAGGCATAAGAGTACCAAATGAGTCTATCTCAGATTCAGAAGGTATGATCCAAGGATCATCATTAACAATGGTTTTTGATGAAAGCATATGAATGGTTGCAGTAGAAGACGATGCGTTGATAGGAGGAAAACGAAAAGTGCCTAGTAAACCAGAATCTTTAATTAGCCCTACTCCAACATCCTTATAAGGGATCGTCACTTTACCAACATGCTGAATGCTCTCAGCAGAGGCTAGGTCGGATGAAAAGTATGACAACTGGTCTAAGGTTATGATCTTTCCATTATGAGGGAAATTTATAAGCCGAAAGACCGATGAAACAAAAGCTGTCATAGCGTAAAACCAACTACGACCCAAGAGAAGGTTGTAATCTAGAGGGGCATCAACCACCTCCACATCTAGATTAATGGTTTTACCTTCAACCCCTATAGGTAGATCCTGTAAAATACCGAAAGGATGAAAACCACGGCCATCAAAGGCCTTTAGAATCGTCGGGGATTGATTTAGTGAAGGAGAACCAAGCGATCTCCAACAATGTATCGACATAATACACGTAGAATCTCCCTCATCAATCACAATCCTATGAACAGGTCTGTTTTTGACTATCACTAGAATGTGGACAGCCATATGATGAGGTAAGCACGGTGCATAATTTTCTATATCGAAGATTATAAGGTTCGGGTCCTGAACGTCAAGAACTCCTATAGCCGACAAAAGTAACTTGCGTTGTGCTGGACAGGATTGTAGCACTTCCAAAACTGACATTGCTGAGGGTGAAATAGCTAAATCCTCAATAATGTTATAGTTCTAAGCTGCTCTCGCATGTGGATTGAAAGTAGACTTTTGAAGTATACCCTTGCCAGGCGGTTTGATTACAAAGTTTGGATTAGGTTTCTCGATCTGTAGTGGATCGGAACCGGGAGTTGAGGTTGATGGGTTCGAATGGGAAGATTCTGCTTCTTTTCCATCAACAGGAATTTTACTACGATAATCTTGCGATCAAGTCGCAATCCTAACATGGGACATCATCAATATGGGTTCTTCATTGGCACTGGAGGACAAACCTATCATCTTACTGTCTTGAGCTGGAAAAGGATCCTTCAAGACAACATGAGTTTGGGAATGTTTGACAATTTTCACAACCTCTACATGATGAGGGCAGTCTCTCGTAAAATGTTCTTCATCACAGATGAGACACGGATAACGAGGTTTGCGTTTTTGCTCAGTTGATTCCACTTTTTCGGGTTTCTCTTTCGAATTCTTATATGTTTTATTCTTCTTCTTCCCTTTCTTCTTACCACCGGATTTTATTTAGCTGTACATGACTCTACAACATGAATATTGGCCGAAAGTTCCGCGGAAGAATCTCTTGTCGGGGAATCTGGAAAGGTTATGATAGGAGAAGGATTCTTGGAAGACTTCTTCTTACTTTTGGTATTAACAGTACCAACCATACCATTAGCGGCATGAGACCCTGAAGGAGCGGCAGCAATTTGATTTTGTTTGGGTAGATCGGGGATTTTCTCGTGTAACGTACCTGACTGAGTATAAACTAAGTCAAGGTACTGTGCTTGAGCAATTACTTGCTCCTCAGTAACAACTCCGGCCTTAGCTACATCCTCAGTGATCTTGGGCAATAAATATTTTACAAACCATTCAGCTAAGATCTGATCTGGGATAAAAACTTTCACTAAACACCGTCGACGTCTCCATTCATGGATATGATCTAAAATGTAAGTGGACGTTGACCACTTTAACGAAGTTAATAATTCCGTTCCATTTTAATATCTGACCGGAAACTGGAAATGAGTTAAAAATGAGGTAGCTAACTGACTAAAGTTATAAAAAGTGGCTCGCGGTAACTCAATGTACCACTTGGCCGCAAGACCAATTAGAGTGTGCTGGAAAAGTCGTAAATGAATTGAATCATCTGAAATGGAATAAGACACACACCAGAGATGATAAGTCATCACATGGTTCGACGGGTCCTCTCCTCGCTTACCCTCGAACTTAGGAATATCACTGGGTAACTTATGCAGCATTGGCGGCCAATACTGAAGATAGTTTATTGGATTGTTCATAAGGCGTGTCAAGTGAGGCAAGTCCAAAGTTGCGATAAATGGTAACTGACGATTAGGGTCCCTAAAACTCTGGGTCTGCAGACCAGCCCCAGGAGGAGGATATCCAGGATAACTAGGTATTGGAATCGCATTTGGGATATTTTGACCTCCTCGAAAACCAGGATTAACCGGACCATACTGGGGTTGTTGAGGTTGTTGATATGTATACACAGGGTATGGTTGATATTGATAGGTTGGTTGCTACGTAGCAGGACCGTATTGGTACTGTCCTTGGCACGGTTGTTGATTATACTGAGGTTGAGTGCTGACAATCCTACTTCCTATAGGCATCTGAACCGAAGTGTGGACCACGGGTCCAGACTGAGGTAAAGATGTCTGAGGAGTAGATACAGGGACAGTAGAGACCGGAGCTGTCGATACTCAAAAAGAAGGTGGGGTAGATGTAGTAGATGTTGCAGTAGTCACAGCAGACGTTTGAGGGGGAGTACGAGGTGTACTAGGCCCAGACTGAGAAACTACAGAAGGTGCAGAAGTTTAAACAGTACACTAGACAGGTTGCTGCGATGAACCAAAAATCAAGGGTTGTCCAGTTTGAGATGACAACTGTGCATTCGGTTGTAAGACTTGTTGGGATTGAGATGGATCCCACTCTAAATTCGTTCCGGGGTATGGACCCATAACAGGTTGAGGATATTGAGGACCATAACCGGGTTGAGGGTAGGGTTGATAATATGATTGACCCGAAGGTGGTTGGTAACCTTGAGCTGGGTACTGACCTTGGGTTTGATAACCCTGAGGCACGTACTAATACTGGGGTTTACCTTGAGGTACATATTGATATTGAGGTTGATTTTGAGGTGCATATTGATACTGAAGTTGACCCTGAGGTACATATTGATACTGAGGTTGACCTTGAGGTACATACTGAGTCTGGGTAGGTATGTACTCTCCTTGAGGTTGTCCCCCAGGCCCAAACTGACTACCTTAAGGTTGCCCCCTAGGCATATACTGGGTACCTTGAGGTTGCCCCCCAGGCACATACTAGGTACCTTGAGGTTGCCCCCCAGGCGGAGACTGGCCACCTTGCGGTTGAGGATTGGGAATAGAACCTGAGATCATGAGAATATCTTGTACACTCAACGGTTTAGTACCATTACTTCCAGTTAATAACTTTTGTTTGATAGGTTGAGGAGATGCTCCCGAAAAAGTACCAGACATGGAATGATACCCAGCGGGAACAGAAGGACCGCCGTACAAAAAGGCTTTCGGAGATTGAGAAAACATGGATGACTACTTAGACATATTCAACAGAGAATAGTAACCTCCAGGTGTTGGGTGATAAGAAATATGAGGTGGCAAAAAAATTAGTCCCGGGTTTTCCAAAAAATTGGTCAATGAAAGATACTAAGCACTGCTCCTAGGTGGACTATAAAAAATTGATTCACGCTCCCTAAGGTCTAAGATAGGTCGATCTTCTGGAATAGGAATGCCTTCTTCGTTGTCCGAAATAGCAAGTTCTTTAATAGCTATAAGTCCAGAAGGAAGATCTTGGGTAATTATTGTTTCTACCCTAGGTGAACTAGGACCACTAGAAGTTGGAGAAGCAAACCCTGATATTGGAGTAGCAGCGATTTCAGATTCAGGTTCAGATATTTCAGGTTCTTCACCTATATCACTAGTAGATGCAACACTACCAGTAACTTCTGAAATGGATAGAGGCTGCGGATTATAATCGGCCTCTAACTGTTGAGAATCAGGATGTACTATCAAAGAAGATTCTCCTTCTTCACGTGACCCAATTCTACTGTCTCTAGGAGTTAGGAGGACGTTCAAGCCTTCATGCTGGCTCGGTACTTCCTCAGGAGGTTGGCCCCAAAGTCTACGGGACTTTCTCAGTAACTCAACCATGTTTACAAACTCAGGAGATTGGCCCCGAAGTCTACGGGACTGCCTTGGTAATTCAACCACAGTTAAATACTTTTAACTACTTCACACGCAAACAAAGTAAAATCTCAATGAAAACCACCTAAAGCCTCTAAAGAATGAACAAATTGAATCACACGCCTAAATAATCTAGGACATCAATCACATAACAAATAGTAACTTTCCGTACCGAAAACACTAGTTGGTGACGAAATCCAACGTCGCAGAGTTCAATACAGAAATAGCGGTTGGAACAGTTACCCCCAGAAAATCCAAGTGAGTCTAGCGGACATCTGCTCCAGGTACAGTGGGATCTTCTCGCCACTATCACCTTAGGAAGAATCGTATAGAATATGGTCAATATGGTTACCAACAGAAACAAATATACCTTGGGGAACATTCTACGATCCGATACGCATGCAAGGGCAGAGTAACAAGCTCAATCCCCTTGAAGGCTCCTTGACATAAACCAAGGTTTACCAACAAGTGACCCTAGGCTCCTCGACAATGGTTAATCCGAGGTTTACAATTTTTAATACGTGAATATCTGTCGTCATTCCCAATGAGGAAGGATTGATTCCCACACTGGTTCGGACACGATATCGCGCTTCTCCTTTAAGAGGAGCTTTCCCAGAGCATAGATGTAACAATTGGATTTCTCTCCTACTGCAAGATACAACTACTTGCTTGTTTTACTATCTTGGAGAGTTAAGTACTCCCTACTCCAAGACACTAGCCTAAGCTATGTTGGTGTAATAGAGCCCTAGAGATAAAAATATTTCAAGATTAATTTTACTTTAAGCGTTATTTTTATTGGTTTTTTATTAAGTCAAGAGGTGCGGAGATGAAACTCGTGGTGTGAAGACTCGACTCGAAATCACTAAAAAGATGCAC
>APFE031662232.1:62232-74336 GCA_000404065.3 Pinus taeda | reverse complement strand
ATCCATCCACAGAGGCTTCCTACGTACAGAAGCTCAGCAACCACGTGAAAGACCTCCTACAGGATGTCTGCAGGGGATTCTACAGGAAACTCAGGGTTTTCTACAGGATGTCTCTGAATTGCTACAGGATGTCTCGGAATTGCTACAGGATAGTCTACCGTGGAGGATTGCGGTGAGGAAGAGGTGATGGACGGGTAGGAAGGGATGTGAGAGATAGGGAACAGGCTGGTGACGGCTCAGGAATGGAAGGGTGAGATGGAAAACAGGTGGAGGGAGCGTGTTGGAGTGATGGACGTGAAAGGTCAAGGGATGAGGCTAAGTGAGGATTAGGAGATGTTTAGGAACGGGCAGAACATGGTGTAAGGCAAAGAAACGTGGTTGCATGCAAGGTTAAAACAGAGAAGATGGAAATGAACGAGATGGGGAAGAGTGTAAATGAAACAAATGACCGAAATTGTTGATCAAGCCAAGAAAGCATCAACCTATACTAAGTATACCGTGATTTTATTAAACAGTGATCCAAAACGCAAAGAGAAATATGTATGGGACTGTGATGAAGAAATGTGTGGTTCGTATAAATGACAAGGAAGCATCTAATTCCAAATCATAACTGTGTAAACCAACTCATGCGTGTTTTTGGTGGTCTGCTATGGACTACACCCCAACCTTCAAACGAGATGGCAGTGAGCCTTAACAAACGATTTTAATGGAGCTCCAATGGATGTCATATATCATGTGCTACGCTAAACAAGTGAAAGTAACTGTACCATAAACAAAATCTATCTAACTCATAAGAAAATCAAATTACGAGACTGCCATTCAAATTGCATGTGCAAATGAAACTCAAAGTGCTGGAAAAAGAAATAGAACAATATTACAACAGAGGGGATCTATGGCTCTCAGGTTGGGCCCTAACCTGAGAGCTATAGTCTCCTAGTAAAACTCAGGAATTGCTCACAAACTGTCCTCTTTATTAATACTTTAACGTCATGCCAAACTGTCTTACAGAAAAAGGAAACAAAACTGGACTGATTCCAAAATGATATGATAACCCCAAGAGATTCAACAACCTATCTAAGGCTACGGCCTCCATATTTATACAAAAAAGTGATGATCCACCAAGTAGCCTTGATTCTAGGAGCTCGGCTGTCCAACTGAAGTGTAACTGTGGCTTTGAAAGGCAGTCAACAGTTGATGACTGCTGTTCCTGTAGGACAGCTGGCTACTTCTGAGGCTCAGAGGGGAGATTGATTGGAGCTCGGAGTTCTCGGTGGGAATCACGAGGAATGTCCCAATACTGTGGACATCCTTCCACAAAATCAGCAGTGCCACCTTATGTCTCCTTAACTCCTTTTACGTTGTCTTTTGTTCCCCTTTTTCCATGCAAAAACCTGGAATCGCAATGCATTAGTCACGTGGATAAAGTGTCTAACCTTCCTCCTACAAACAACACGAAATAACTAAGAAATGCATGCATAAGCAAATAAAGATGAATGGTCTGAGCAAGTAAAGTAGGCCAAAATGAGCCCGAATTGTACCAAAATTGGGGCTCATCAATCCTATATTGTTTTTTATGAAATTAGGATGGAACTCTAAGATTATGTATTGATTATCAGCAGTTGAATAAACTAACTATCAAAAATAAATACCCTTTACCTCGAATTGATGATTTATTCGATCAAGTTTGGGGAGAAATCATTTTCTCCAAGATTGACTTAAGGTATGGGTATCATCAAATAAGGATTAAGGAAGAAGACATTTGTAAAACTTCTTTTCAAATTCATTATGGTCACTATGAGTTCGTAGCGTTACCTTTCAGTCTTACGAATTCCCCTGTGACTTTTATGAATCTCATGAATGATATTTTTCAGCCATACGTAGATAAATTTGTGCTGATTTTCATTGATGACATATTAATTTACTCTAAGAATCAGGAGGAACATGAAAGGAATTTGAGAATTGTATTTCACACCTTATGGGACAATCCATTGTACACTAAGTATAGCAAGTTTGATTTTTACAAAAGTCAGATACAATATCTCGGTCATGTCATATCAAGAGAAGGTATAGCAGTAGACCCGAAGAAGATTAAGACCATTATGGAGTCGGCCACCCTGAAGAATACCATTGATATTAGGTCCTTCTTGCACCTAGCTGGGTACTATCGTCAGTTCATTGAAGGATTTTCAAAAATCACTTTCCCCGTGACTTCGTTACAGAAGATGGGAAGAAATTTCCGGTGGAAAGTTGAATGTCAACAAAGAATTGAACAATCAAAACACCTACTTAATACTATACATGTATTAAAGGTGGTGGATCTGGAGAAATCTTTTTTTTTATGCACAGATGCTAGAAAGGAGGGTGTTGGTGGATTATTAACGCAAGAGGGAAAGGTTATAGCTTATGAATCCCGCAAGTTGAAGGAATATAAGTAGTGATATTCTTCTTATGGTGTTGAATTGACAACAATAGTGCACACACTAAAAATGTTGCGACACTACAAATTGGGGAAGAAATTTATGATGTTAACAGATCATAGTAGTCTTACAAATTTCTTTAACCAGTCTTGTTTAAATTCCTATCAAGATAGGTGGACAACTTTTTTAAGCGAATTTGACTTTAAAATAAGGCACCTTAAGGGAAAAGAAAATCAGGTTGCCGATGCATTATGCAGAAAGTTGCATTGCATTTATGAAATACAATTCATCCAAGTGAAGTCAAATCTCCCTTATATGATTAAAGAAGCATCTCTTAAGGACCCAGAATATACCTTCCTTTTGCAGCAAGCAATCAATGCTCAAAATAAAAGGGAGAAATCTGAATATGGAATAAATATGGATAAATTGTTAACTTTTAGAAATCCGATTTATATTCCTAATTGTTAAACACATACATGGAAGAGGCAATAAGAAAGATAAACATTAGATTATTCACAATGATACATATTTATAATACATAGGAGTGACCCTTGGATTCATATTCTAAGTGGTCTCTTTGACTCCCTTTGGTTGTTCATTTTCCACACCAACCCTTCGAGGATTAGGTGTCCAACATTCCCCCCCTTAATCTGAAGAGGTATGTATGATTCCAAGAAGAGATCTATAATACAAAATGTGCAAAAATGCATGGCAGTACTAGGCTGAATGTGCTCTCTAAAATTTTCATATAAGGGAGGTGGTTTAAGGATGAACACCAAGACTCGAATGCTTAGTGCAGTTCTCAGAACTCTTCCAAATCTGGCATGAAGTTGAGGTATTCTACTAGAGGAAGTGATTATGATGTTTTGAAGAGGGAAACCTTCAACCATGAAAGGGAGGTCTCACCCGACATAAAAGGAAGAACCTCAACCTGAAAAGGGAGGTATCAACCTATGATGGTTTAAGGATGACCAACAACTTTGGAATGCTTAATGCAATTCCTAGAAGTCTTCCAAAACTGGCAAGAAGTTGAAGTCTTCTGCTAAAGGAAGTGTCCCCAATTATTTGAAGGGGTATCTCCGACTGAAGGCATGCTCAGGGGCATCTTTGTCTCTAGATACAACTTTGGATCTGGTATGGTAGGTTGTGGCTCAAGCTTGCTTGATGTGGCTTTGAAGCTTGTAGATGACAATCACTTCCCCCTGTCAAATACAAGGTGAGATGATGGAGAAAACTCAACTGCAAGACTATTCAATACTCTAGAACAAGTTCGGACATATGACTAAAATATCTTCTTGGTTTTTTATGCCCATTGCATAAGGTCATCCATCCAAGTTGAATCTTTTTTCTTGCAGGAGACTTGTTTATGAAGCATCTGTTTGAAGAATGATTGGTTTTATGACAATGCTTACATGGATGAAGATCAAAACACTCATCTTACATATGGCCAACTTGGTCACAATGTTGGCATTTAACAACTTTTGATTGTGAATGTGAAGGAGCAGAATCTGGAACAGGTGAAGGTGAAGTCTCATGAAGAAATCTTGCACTCTGAAATTTGATGGGCTTGGAACAATTTGGAATATGAAAGGACACATCCTTGTCATAACCAAGACCAGTTTTGTGCTTGTTATGGACAAGTTCTTCCCAAGGTCTAATGACCGACTTGGGAAGTGCATACTGAATTTTTGCATCTGCATGTACAATTGTTGCTTCATTGGGTATTAAATCTGAATGAACTTCAACAATATTGACTTGCTACTGATGGGTGTCATGATTCTTATATTGTTGTAACTATCTTGCTAAAGCTGAGATTCAAGCTACAAAAAATCAATCTTTTCTTGTGTATGTTGCAAGCAAGTTTGAATGTCAAAAAGAGTTTCCTTGCTAATGTTGATTGTGCTTTCAGTAGTTGACGTAATTAGAGTTCTTAATAACTCTAATAAATTGCTAATTTGAGTCATTTTTAAACTTCAATAGGTCAAATCAGTTCATCGACAATAATCCAAAATAAATAAAACTCAGTTCACAACCTTTAATGTTTCAAACCAACACAGAGAGCAACACCAAACGTTAACAATACTAATGCAGAGAATACACTTGGTAATTTATCCCAATGGACAAAGATTTAATGGGCTAATGTAGGATTGTTTGAACCCAACTTGGCACTCCAAACAATCTACTACATGAATCACATATGTTCGTCGCCTTCCAAGAATGAGTTTCTACAGGAATAGGAAATGCAAATCTGTAGTGATAGGTTGCTAGCCTGCTGCAGAGATGAGAACAACTCATCTTTCTCTCAAAAAAGGCTGCTACAGGTCTAAGAAATCAACTTGGTCTTTGATGTATAGGTGGTTACATGCATGCAAAAAGTGATCCAAGAGGCACACACAAATCTAGAACTTTACCAATTTAAAGTAGTGAGAGGTTTTTCCTCAGATTAAGATGGATCTATGCACATCAATGTGTCAAACAACAAGAACTAGGAAAGGGGTGTCTTGTAGCATGACACCAGTTTTACATTTTTATTGACATGTCCCTAAAACACTATAGTGATAAGAATTGGTCAAGAAACGCTTTAACGTGTTATACTAACTCACACAACCATGCTTGTGGTCATTATAGAAACATTACATAACTCTCATGCTATAATCTTTGGACTCCTGTACAAATATACAAGTACTAAATTATCAAAAAATCTACCATATAATCCTCAAATCAGCGATCTCGAGCTTGGTATACTTGGTTTCAATTTCCTTTAATTAACTAAGAAGGTCGATGTCGGAATATGGATCTTTATAGTGGCGATGACCTAGATCAAATGATGGCTCGAGATGGCTTATTCCTTCTGGAATTTCTTGAGGTTTTTAGGTAGTTTACCCCAGCTTAATGATCTTCCTTCCATCCCTACTGCTCAAAGATCTCAGCAAACTGGCTCTATAATGCAAATGGCTTATTCTGACCATGGCTCGTCAATTAGCAGTGGCTGAGGATTCACATGTGACACCTGGAGTCTCATGGAGGCGGGATTCACATATTTTGGGATTTGTATATGAAAATATTATCAGCTCTTCAGACCTTTATAAATAGAGGATAAACAAGAGGTGCGTCAAGATCACTTTCCCACAAGCAAAGGGTGAAATTTTCTCCAAACACAGGGTTTCTCAATGAAATTAGTTTCAATCCCAGAAACTACATGCTTTCCTTACTTGTAATTGAAATGGACGGAAAAACAGATGTTGTCTTTGGAAATTTGCAGCAATTTAAGATTTCTAAAGAAAATAAAGAATCAACCCCTCATGTCATATTTGAACTTGATCAAACACTTGATCAATACAGTCGATGATGCTCGAGAACTAAGAAATGGCGGTATAATACAAATTCACTTGGGAACCAACAATGATGTTGCTGAAATCTGCAACAGAATGTGCCAGCAACTACTAGCCAACAACATCAAATGTGAGCCAACCGACAACACCATTTATGATGTTATAAGATTCTACATAAGCAAATGTAGGACTATTTTTTCTTAAATTTCTGGAAGAGGAAATGTGAATATGTGTATCATAGCAACATGGTTAGCCCAAGTCCACATAGAAATGGAGAAAACAGAAATGAGGAAAACTGTGATTGCGCTTTTGAGGTCATATGGGAAAACGGTGAAACCACAACTCTTAATATTGAATGTATTTGTTTACTAACACTGGGAGGCATTGATGATCACCTAGGAATACAATTTCTTGAGAATTTCCTGGTTGCAGGACCCGAGGATAGTGCTAAGGAGATTCCATGCAAATTCAAATAAACCTTTACAAATACATTGGGAATATAAAACGTTTATTTACAGGTCAGTAGGTAGATATTAGACCAATCACTCTTCAAGGTAGAATTAGGTATCGATTCTCATGCAAGAGATCAGAATACACATCATTGTTCAAATTAGGACCAACGTATTTCATGAGGAAGCGTTAGTGTAGTAGATTCTTGGAAAAAGTAGCAGAGGTTGCAGCTAGAATTTAGCTGGGAAAACATTCATGTGAGCAGATATTGCAGCTAGAATTTAGTTGAGAAAACATTCATGAAATGCAGAATTGATGGCAGAACTGACCTGCACAGAAAGTCCATAAAATAAGTGGCTCAAATATGAGCAGGGCAGGATATCGCCCGCTCTGATACCATGTTAAACACATACATGGTGGAGGCAATAGGAAAGATAAACATTATATTGTTTTTCTTATTCACAATGATATATATTTATAATACATAGGAGTGACCCTTGGATTCATATTCCAAGTGGTCTCTTGGACTCCCTTTCGTTGTTCATTTTCCACACTAACCCTTAGATGATTAGGTGTCCAACACTAATCAGAATTCTATTAAATAATTTAATTGGATGAATTTCATAGGAAACCATATGTTTCCCACCCAGGATACTAGAAACTACTTCCAGCTACCAAGAAAGGTTATTTGTGGTTAGGTTTAAGAAAAGATATTACAGAATATTTGGCTAAAATTTTAGAATGTCAGCTGGTGAAGGCAGAACACCAACATCCCGCTGGACTACTGCAACCACTACCTATCCTTGAGCGGAAATGGGAGGTGATTACTTTGGATTTTATCACAAGTTTTCCCTGAACTAAGAAGAAGCACGACTCAATTATGGTGGTGGTTGATAAGCTAAGTAAAACCACTCATTTTATACTGGTAAAATCCACTTACAAGGTTGTTGAAATTGTAGATATTTTTGTCAGAGAGATATTAGATTACACGGAATAGCCAAGGTGGTAATCTCAAACGGGGATGTAAAATTTACATTTGCATTCTCGAAGAGCCTTTTCACTAGATTGGGCACATAGATCCAATTCAGTACTGCTTACCACCCTCAGATGGATCGTCAGAGAGAATAGGTTAATAAATTTTTAGACGATATGTTAAGAATGTTTGTGATGCAGTAGCCACATAAGTGGGAACATTACCTCCACTTAGTAGCTTATAATAACGGACACCACACGTAATTGGGAATGAGTCCCTTCGAAGCATTATATGGAAGAAGGTGTAGGGTGCCCATAGATTGGAATATGGTCAGACATAACAAGTTAATCAAGTTTTAGAGGATATGTTAAGAATGTTTGTGATGCAGCAGCCACACAAGTCGGAAGATTACCTCCACTTACTAGAGTTTTCTTATAATAATAGACACCATGAGTCATTGGGAATGAGTCCCTTCGAAGCATTGTATGGAAGAAGGTGTAGGGTTCCCATAGACTGGAATAATCACGTCAATAGACTAAGATTGGGTCCTGATATGCTAGCTGATATGGAGAAAATGGTTAAAAAGATTTGTCATAACTTAAAAGTCGCCTAGGACAGAAAGAAAGTTTATGCAAACAAAAGGAGGACCTATAGAGAATTCCAGGTGGGAGATCACGTGTATTTTCGGGTCAAGCCAAGGAAAAGTACCTTGCGATGGAGGGGTTGTACTAAGTTAGCACCCCATTAGTTTCGTCCTTTTCAAATATTGGAATGGATTGGACCTATAGCATATAAGCTCGCGTGACCAAGCCATATCTGAGCTCACAATGGTTTCCATGTCTCCTTGTTAAAAAAATATGTGTACAATCCTTAGAATATAATTAACTGGGAAAATGTGCACGTAAATCAGTTAATGAAATAATTAGTATATAATTTTTTATATAAATTAAATTTATGATCATAGTCCATGAAAATGTGCAAGTTGAACTGGAAGGATAATTTATAGCTGAACCTCTTCATATTCTCAAACGGAGTGAGACAACCTTGTGAAACGAGCCATCATCCAGGTTAAAGTGCAGTGGAAGAACTTTGGCCTGGAAGAAGCCACCTCGGAAGAAGAGGATTTCATGTGGAAATCTTATCCTGCACTATTTTCGTAAACCAAAGAGAACACTCGGATGGTGTTCCTCAGAAGAGGGGGAGATGTAACACCCCACATTATATGAACAATTAACTTATTCTACTCTTTTACTTTTACTTTTACTTTTACTTACTGCTATGATTTTGTCATGATATGTTTGATGAGAACATTAAAGAACTATGGTTGAGTTGGCCAGTACAATTTATAAATAATGCATAATAAGAATTAAATTATTTTCAAGAACTGAAAACAATTTTTAAACCTCCTAAGACAGTTAAGGTGGTTACTCACCTGAGTCCTCAAAAGGAGAATTCGAGGAAGGCCTAGGGGGCTGGAGAATTGTGGAGAGGAAAGGAAGAGATTGGTAAAAAATCAGAGCACATCCATCAAAAACTCCTTGAGCTGGGTGAAACAAATTAGTGGGAGATCTGGAGAGAACTTATGAGGTTATGTGACTTGATGTTGGATAATCAGTTTTGACGCTTCAAGACACCCAAATTAAAGACGAAACTTATAAATATTGTATGGAGGAGGAAGAGCTCAGGGAAGAGTCTAGATGTCATTGTGAGACTTGAGGCTCAGTGGAGAGATCTTCCAAAAAGTTTGAGGTTGTTCAATTGGCGGAAACAGATAAGTATGATTTAATTTATTAAGTTTTACCTCATTCCAGTGTACAATTCTATGGTTAAGAATTATTGAGTTGTTATTATGTAATGTATGAATGTGAATCTATATATACTAAAATAACTCAGGTTATGAATGATGAAGTTCCATTCTGTAGATATTAAAGGGATCCGTACATTGCATAATATGTGTAGTCATAGTTTATTGCTGCAGGACTTAAGAACTTATGTAAAGAATAGTAAAACTTGCATTATCAACCGTACAAACATTTTCAGAAAAAAGAAAAACAGTAAGCATTCTGGTTCTAGCATAACTACAAAATGTATCAGTTTCATAAACTCCCAAGCATGGAACTATTCTAAGGCCCTGTAACCTTTTCTAAGAAAATACTTTGACCAAACCATCAATAAAAGTGTAAGCCATCTCATATAGAAAACACAAGAGCACACCGAGTGAAACAAGTTCATTGCATGCAGAGTAGGCACAAGAAAACCCCCATATCTGAGATTTACATAAACATTAAAGGTAAAGACTGGACAAAGTCATAAAACGACCATGAAGGAAAATAAAACCATAGAGTGTAGCCTAGCCACATTCACTGTCTAATAGCAAGATAAATAGACATTTATTTACATGACCCTTGACTGCATTCATTGTTTGATAGCAAAACATTAATAAATATAAAATTGTATGAGGCTTGATGCATTCACTTTGTAGTCATAATATTCGAATCATACATTAAAACACAGAATGGATAATAATCCACAAATGAATTCAGGAAGTTACTCTTTACATCTACAAACATCAAAAATTAGTATAATTCTGATGTCGGAACGACACGAAATGAAACCCTAGTGTGAAATCATATATCCCTTGTCACCGGGGAACAGGTAGAGGTCGTGGCCTCCATGGTTGGGTTCATCGAACAATAAACTTTGATTCAAAACCGAACTGTAGGCTTGAGATCGTGTAATAAGACCAACCTGAAACAAGCATGCGAAACTAGTGGGTTTGTTGCCAGCGGTATTCATAAACATAAAGAATGCACAATGAGGAGTCCTCAGATACCTACAGGAGGAGGTTCCAGAGAGTAAACCAATTCACTGAAAAAAAACTCATTAATAATTGTTTAGACAGGGGTAGAAGGGAAAAACATACTTGTAAAATGAAGCCTTGATAGCGAGAAAATCTTTGAAGAGCTCTCTCATCGAAAGAATAAAACAAGGGTAAGTATAAGCGAACTTCATTCAACTTAGTTGAAACTGTTAAGGTATGATACTACCCTTACCTGTGCCAAATATAACAAAGGTAAGTATAGGCAAACTTCATTCAACTTAGTTGAAACTGTTAAGGTATGATACTACCCATACCTGTGCCAAAACCTCCGACGAAGCAGTGTTTGGCTTGCACTGTGGGCACTAACGTTGCAGAGGGAAGAGTAGAAACATTTCCGCAACTAGAACGCTCCCTAAGAAAGCGAAAGCGACCAGTGAGACATTCAAACCCATGCTCGACATGGAAGAATAGAAATGCAGGCTTAGTGAAGGCTAGAAGCCGGGTCACATTGGGTGGTTTAGCCATTCAAAACCCTCACCTTCGCAAACCCTTGACTTGAAGAGCCTCTCCACAGGAAAATCGTTTTTCGAATGCTGTGAGCTGCCTGACGAAGGAGGTAGCCGGTTTACCTCATTCCTCCTGGTCATGGCTCGTCCATTGGATTAGGATCTAGTCCATTGATAGCAAGGGGAACCTCCAACTGTGCAAAAGGGTTTGGAAGGCGCACAGCTATGGTAAATGTAGGCGATGGATGATACCAGAGCCTCCTCCCGCCTTTAATAAAATCAATAACCTCTGGGAAACAAAACATTGGAAATATCAAACTAACATTTTAAATTGACCTTACCCTTCGTATAGTGGTAGAAGGTATTGTTGAAATTGTAATTTCAACTGCGGTAAAAATTGAACAAGTGGTAGCTACTTTACTTCAGCAAAAACATGCAGTGTTTTCTTGCGATGCGATCATATCACAAATCGCATTTCTTTATCCTTGCCTTAATTGTGTTTTCCTTGTTTTCTGCGATGTGATCTTATCGCAGATCACAAATCGCATGCATGCTTGGATCCTCCATTCTGTTCACTTGATTTCTCTGATTGCGATGGTGCGATGCGATCCGATCGCAAATCACACCAATATAATTGTGTTCCATTTTTTTTCCTCCAGCAGATTGTGTTTCTACGATGCAATTCAATTGAAGTCAACGATTGAAGTACAGGCCTGCAACAAATGAATTTGACGTGAAGTAAAAGTTTCATTTACCGCCAGTTTTGTCAGTAAAACAGTAAATGCAATTTACTGTGGGTTGGTAAGTTTTGGTGAAGTTTTTAATTTTATCATTGTATGGGCACAAGTAAAAGTTGGTAAAACCATTTAATTTTATTGTTTTTATTTTACGGCAATATAGCAAGTGAAAACGTGAAGTAATTTTTTTTGGTTGTCATATATATGTAATTTTTTTTATGTTGACTATGTAATCAAAAAAAAGAGAGGCACAACAGTGCATATGTAAAGTTCTGAATATGAAAAAGGAAGCACGCAGCAACATGATAAAAATCTATGTGTAATTTTCACACAGCATTGAAATGTTATTGGTGAATCCCTCTATGAGAGAGGAAGATCACAATCTGTAACAACAGTTTTTTTATTAATAAATAGAAATCCTTGGTGTGTAAAAACTATGTCCACTGCTCGGAAATTTTATTTGTTTCCGATGTGTTAAAGATCCTGTGGCAAAACAGAGCATTGCCTCTGTGTGCAGTTTATTTTGTTGTTTTTTGGATTTTAACAGAAAAAATCCCCAACAGTGGTATCAGATCTTGCTCCAGGCTCTTTGAAGGTGTCAAAGAAGCTGAAGGAAGGAGTTTCTTGCTGCAGCAACGTCTCCAACATAGTGAAGACACAGTCAAGAAAGGTTCACATATTTCTCAGATTTTTTTTGTGTTGTTGTTGAAGACAGTGAGTTATTTTTATACACAGTCAAGCATTTTATAGCATAGTTAAGGAGTGCTAGAATGGCTAGCACCAGCACTAGCATGGGTATGTTTAATCCTCAATTCCCACAGTTCAATGGGAAAAACTATGACTATTGGGCTATAACCATGAGAGCCCT
>APFE031662232.1:37778-49253 GCA_000404065.3 Pinus taeda | reverse complement strand
CCAAATGAACATACATAACCATTTTTGTCCAAATAAGATACAGAAATTAGGTTCCTTCTGAAAGATGGAACCACTAAAGCATCAAAACTTAAATAAAATCCTGTCTTACATAATAATCTAAATTTTCCTATGCTTTCCACTTCTACTTTGTTGCCATTTCCTATGTAAACGTAGCGCTCTGCCTCACTTGGCTTGTGATGGCTTAGGCAACCCTGTATCGACATACTGATGTTAGTCATTGCACCTGAATCTATCCACCAAGTATATCTAGATACAGAACTTAAATTAACTTCAGAACAAACTAAAGCAAGAGACATACCTTTCTTTGCCAACCATGCATGATAGTTGGTGCAGAATTTCTTTGTATGTCCTGGCGCTTTGCAGAAAAAACAGTTCTTTTCTTCTGCTTTCGCAGAAGTATCTTCCTTCTTGCTTTTCTGCGCGGCATTGTTTGTAGCTACCTTGGTAGGTCCCTTTTCCTTGGCAGTAAACTTGCGCTTCTTGCCTTTACCCTTAGGATTATATGTTACTACATGAGCACTTTCTCCCTTAGTCATTTTCTGTCTCTCTTCCTCCTGCACCAACTGAGCCTCAAACTCAGGTAGTGTCCACGTCTCTCTTTGACAATTATAAGTCATCTTGAATTGACTAAAGTTAGACAGGAGAGACAGAAAAATGAACTCAATGAGAACCTCATCAGAGATGTCATAATTATGCCCTTTCAAGACACGTTGCAGTCTTTTCATCTCAATGACATGCTCTCTAACCCCTTCTTTTCCCTTGTATTTTATTGTTGCCAACTTCACAAAGAGTGTACTAACTTCAGTCTTTTTACTCTTTGTGAATTTTTCTTCAAGGGCCTTAAGGTATTTAATAGCGCCTGTCTCTGTATCAGGTATGATGCCTCAAAAAGTCTCATGGATCGTTTGCTTCATCACCATTATGCACATGCAATCTGAATGCTCCCATCTAGCAATATCAACCTTCTCTTGAGGAGTTACCTCACTCTCTTTATTAGGCTTGGGGCGATCAAATCTTAGTGCTGTGTCCAATTGCATGATCCCTAAGACTAATTTCAGCTTTTCCTCCCACTGTTTGAAATTGTTCCCCATGAGGGGCTTAATCTGACTTAGACTTGACATTATGTTTGGATCTGAAAAATTCAAGAACAAGGAAATAAATTTAGATACGATGCATCACGATTTGATCCTTAATCATAATTCTAAAATCTATCTAAAGGCATGTGTTAAATTATTTGCTCCATTAAAACTTTAGCCAAAACACCATTCAATAATGAAACACCTTTGGGTGCAATCATTACCTTCAGGCACTTTGGTGTAGTGAATAAAGTACAACCATGCAACCTTTTTTCAATCTACCTTTGGGTCAGACTAACATATCCATGAACTAACGACCATCGCTACTCCATGTGTGTTGCAACTAATTTTCATACACTACCCTTATGCACCAAACAACTTAGCAGGCGCCAACCCTCCTTTGGGAAAGCTAACACCCATATCCATTGCCAGCATGTCATTTCAACTTGTCATGAGTCACCCTTGTAATCGTCTTACAGAGAGCGGTTCGTTTGCGAACATCAATGCTTGACTCATGCGAAAAACAACACATGTATACTTAAAAAACACCTTTAGTTAGATTCCAAAATTAGTAAAACTTTAGCAATTTCTACAATCATTACTTTTTAGAAATGCTTCAATAATTTATTTAGAGAATACTAAATAATTTATTTATGGTTGTCATGATTAGCATCATTGTAATAAATTTCCGTCCTATAAACTAAATATTTTGAAATCATATTAAAGCTCATTTGCCTTCACACGCTTAGCAACTAATATAACACAATATTATAGGTTCACACTAAATTGCTCAATTATCTTAAATGGAAATTTAATTGCATAGGATAGCCATGATATTGCATTACAAGCGAAGTATGCCCTGCATTGTATGAAACGACTAATACAAACACTTGAATATTCAGTCATGCAAATATCCTAACAAAATAATGACAGAAAGCATATTAGTTTCCTCAAGTTGATCGTACAAGAGAGGTTGCTGCTTGCAAACAAAATTATCCTTCATATATTTTAAATAGAAAATTAAATACACGTGATATTCATGTAAATTTTTCCTTCAACTTTGTCATGAAACGACTTTCATAATGAGTTCATATTCCATAAGATAAATACTTTTACTTAAATTGGTTTAAATATCTACCCAGACCAGAATATAGGATTACTATAACAGCAAATAACTGAAGTCTGATAATGAGTTAATTTCAAAATTGAAATATTTATGCTTTAGTTAGTTCAGGGGTGGTCCAAACCAAAATAATGGAAAACGGTATATAATTTAAGTTGGAGATGTCTAATATTGTATCAAACTCCCCTCCACTTGCCCAAATCAAGAAATACAAAAACTCTGTTTCTCTTGATCTAGAACTCTGATTTAATTTTGGACAATCTCAGTCAATTCAAAATTGGGTAAGACCCCTTAAGGACATTGTTTCACCTATTCACAGATGATGGATCCCCCTTAAACTATGTGCGTGCCTGAAATTTCTATCAGATTCTTATCAGATTTATCTTTAATTTCATACTGCTTCCATGTTATCTCATTGTGCCACTACCATCGTAATTAACTCAGCTGCAACCTAAAATCCAGATCGCATGTGCACATAGAGTATTGATTTTGAAAATTAAAATTTCAAATAAAAAAAAAAAATTCAAGATCGCACGACGCTGTCAACGTGCGATGCTGTCAACGTGCACGCTGGGTAAACCCTTTACCAAGTTATGAGCATAAACATTAAAACAAATGAAGTAAATGAATAACCAATATGTGCACAGGATATATTCAAGACGTGTGCAGAGTATATAGAACAAAACAATGCGTATATCACTGTAAAAGTTATGTCCAGAAAGTTCTCACAGTTCAGAGAGCCATATTGAAATACTTTTATAAACATTAATTTGTTGAAACTTCAGCCTTAGAATACGCATTTGTCAGAAATATGAATACAAGCTAACTATATTACATTCTAACCAATATAGAAGAAGAGAATGCCCAACATAGCGTGCAGTGTTTTCTCCCAGATTTTAATTCAAAACCGCATGGGAAAAAAAACGATTAAAGCAAAAATTTTAACAATTCTTTCTGCAAATTCGATATAAAAAATAGAAAGCAATTAAAATCGAATTAAACTGCAATTCTTACATAAGGGAGCTCTGATACCACTTGTAGGATTTACTTTATGGCTTTTCCTAATTACTTTAAACCCTAACCAAGATCTACTCCTTTGTAAGAAATTGAAAATAATGCACAGCGGAACTTATTTTCCATCTTCTAAAGCTCCTGGTCTTGACTTGAGTTGTTGGCTCTTGAATCCTTCCAAGAGCTTGCAATACTTTTCTCTGGCTATCCTTGATAGAGTATCAAGTCTTCAATGGAGCAGACAATTTTCTGAGTGATTGCAAGCCTTGGAGACTCAGCCCTTTTATAGCAGTCCCAATCCTAGGGCAGCCAAAATTTAGCTGTCAAGAAATCTGGACAGCCGAAATTTAGCTGTCAAGAAATCTCGATAGCCGAAATTTAGCTATCAAGCATTTATTACTGCTATTATTTCAATCAATTATAATCGGTCCATTAACCATTATAATCGATTAACATTATTCTATATGTATTTGTATCCAAATCCTTATTTAAATATGTTTAATGCCATGACTTAATTAATCACATTATTTGGCATATTTAATCATTACATAAATGTAATCTTGCTGACAGTATTTGATACCATAATCATAATGCACGCATGTCCAACCTAATTATTGTAATTAGACGTCTCTAAATCCAACATTTTGTTGTTCCAATTTGGGTTTTTTGTTATTATTGGAATTGTTTTTAGTGTTTTTTTTTACTCTGCAGAAAAATTTGAGGTGAAATTTTGATTTGTGTTATTTAAACTGGTTTTTTTTATTGTATATAAATTCATCACCCTGAAAACTTCAGGGCACTTCTCCATTGTGCAGAAGTTACCCATAAAGCTTGTGATTCCAATAAATTTCTACAGAATTTTAGAGAAATTAGACCAAAAAAACTACCTAAAAACCTTCCAAAAAATCTGACTGAAAACAACTCTGTTATTATTTAAGAATTTGTTTAAACATGCATATTTGGTTGAGAAATTCTCTAATTAGTAATTTTATAATTGAAATATTCTCTTAACCAAGTTTAAATTAGTTTGTTTATTTTAGACGACACTTCTTGTATTTATATTATATAATTACTATATTTAATATAATTGGGCAAACAGCTTCTAAAAATTCAGCACTTAAGTTTGATTCGGCCATTAATACTGTAAAATTCGGTCAGGAACCATGTCTGTTAGTTAAAATTTTCTGCAATTTTTTATTTTCTAGGTCAGTCCTTTTCGATTTTTCTCGCATCAATTTCGTTTGGCATCTGGCTATTCGAAAACTACAAGTGCAGATGATCATAATTGATTACAGGAAAATGGAAAATGTGATAAGAACGGAACCAGCTAGTTGTGTTATTTAAATATTTTCTTAGGTAAACGTTTAAGTATATTACATAATTTCAACAGCTAGCGGATGTATTAGTCAGATATTATTGAAGAAAATTGAAACATAATTTCAACAGCTAGCGGGTGTATTAGTGACAATATTGAAGAAAGAGGGGACAAAAAGATTCGAACCCCACACTCTGAAAAGGTGTGATCAATTGTTCTATTTCTCCTCGTCAAGAACTCCACTATAACTGTGATTAATGACAGGTTTAAAAATGAAAAATAAACTTTGATCTCCACGAAATTTTTTTTATATTTTTTACCCACTTTCTTAAATCTTAATACACTCTAAGTTTACCTGTATAGAAAATTATTTTTTTGGCCCACTGTCTTATATTTTTCTTATATCTTAATACCCTTTTTGGTATAATACTATTCAACATATCTTTCTTATATCTTAATACCCTTTTTGGTATAATACTATTCAACATTTTTACCCACATTTTTAAATCTTAATACACTGTAGGTTTACCTTCATAGGAAAAATATTTCTTTTAGTCTACTTTCTTATATCTTAATACCCCTCTTTGGTATAAGTATTATTCAGCATTTAACACACTGAATATATCTTAATACCCCTCTTTGGTATAGTACTTACTATTCGGCATTTAACACACTGAATGATAATCAAGTGATTATGTATTATAAAATTTTTAGGGATCTAATTTTTGTCTTTCAAAATGTTATAATTTTTGTCTCGCAAAATGTTATAGGGAAATAGATTATATAGTCTTTTATAATTTTTGTCTTTCAAAATATTATAGGGAAATAGATTATATAGGTTTTTTAAAGTCAGATGGACAATCTAGAGAACCGTTTACCCTCAAACTATTTTTTATTTTGTTACCTATTAAGAAATTAGGACAATTTATTGATTAACCCACTAATAACTTTAATGGTTTGGAATCTATCATTTTATTCTTGTTCATTCTCCCCATTCCATTCCATTCCATACCATTAATTTCCATTGACTAAAGATTCATTTTACCGATCTTAATATCTAAGTTTATTTTCATTCATAACATGATTAAAAACAATTTTTAAAGAATCTTTCAAAGTTTTGAGTATCAAGATTATTACATTTGATTTTTTAATATTTAAAAAACTAATATAGTGTTAGCAAGGGTAAGATGTATATTTTTTTGTATGGGATTTTAACATTCTATTTTTTGAGATATTAATCATCTTTTTATTCAATTTTTTCCATATTGAATTTTTAATAGTCCTTTTAATTATAGATTAACTTTTTGTTTAAATTAAACTTCAATTTAGTTACTTGTGTTATATTATATATATATTTTTGTGTGAGGATTTATATTTCTTTGTTAGTATTAAAGCCTAGGTGGTGAGGGAGAGCTCTTACAAAGAATGAAAACCAAAAAGAAGAGGAGCAGAGGATTTCTCTTCTTAGTATTAAGAATCAGTTAAATAAGATTATATTGGAAACATCAGCAATAAATGACCTGAGTTAAACTCTACTTAAACTGGACTTAACTGAAACTGAACTAGGACACTTGGTTGGATGATTTTGACACCTAATATGACCTGAGTTAAACTCTACTTAAACTGGACTTAATTAAAATTGAACTAGGACACTTGGTTGGATGATTTTGACACCTAATAGGTGGTTGGAATTAAAATCTCCAACACTCTACCTTAATTACAACCACATAAAAATTCAATTAAGACACCGGCTAGAATTGTTTCAGCTTTTTCTTTTTGTTGTATTCTTCAAACCTAAGTTTTTTCATTTGTTGGTGAGTCTTCCATTTTCTAGGTTTTCCATTTATGTCCTCTAGTTGTATAAAAGTAAGCATGTATGTGGACTACTGCCACATGTCATCTTTTGTTGTGTTCTTTTCATCTTAAATCCTCTGCAACATAAGACCATAATACAATTTCATCTCTTCAGGACTCCAATACCTAAAAAATTCATTAATTTGTTCATCATGCATGTTGTCTTCAACATTTATTTTTGCACTTTCTATTCAGACCTCGTATGACATGGTGTTGCAAACCATGCTTCAAAGAAATTTAATTGTTCTTGATAATCATTTTGTGTACCTGCATAGTGGAAACGAATGTTAGAATTAAAAATATTTGTAGAACCACATTGGTTCTGGAGCTTCTACTCTGCCATGAGAGCTTTCTCTTGTTGCGCTTATTTCTCTGCCTCTTTTTCAATCTCTATTTTCTCTTTGTGGGCTTTGTTGTTTGCTTTCTCCTCTATCACTGTCTCTTCTTTGTCTCTGTCACTGTTGTACTAATCTATGTTGTTGCAGACAGGTGATCTTCCACTTGGTTTTCAGATTCAAGTGGGATTATCTCACCAAACAGCATCATGTCAATATGATGTTTTAGGTGATCTTCCACTTGGTTTTCAAATTCAAGTGGGATTATCTCACCAAACAGCATCATGTCAATATGATGTTTTTGTTGCTGCAACCATTCATCTTTAGCCAATAATTCTTCATCAAAATTTACATAAGCAATATTAATTGTTGGATTCACCTTAGCACTGAATGCTCCAATTGCAACTTCATTTTCTTCAACAATCTTTGTTGTTGGATTCACCAAATTTTCATCCACTTGTGGTTGAGCACAATGGGATTCAATAGACTTTTTATCTTGTTGTAAAGTTGTTGCTATAGATCCACCTTCATGTTCAACTTCAATACTCTCCCTTACATCAAAACTCCTCTCAAGGGTATCCCAAGCCTCATTGGTTGTCTTGGCATCTTAAATAAGGGGAATAATGTTGCATAATGTTGCCATCTACATATTCTTTTATGCATGTCAATGCAAAGGCATCATTTTGCTTCTTCACTCCCAAATCTAAAAAATTTATCTCAAATATCTATTATTATCACTTTTACCTTTTTAACCTCTTAATTTATCTGATTGGTTAAACACGGACTCACTAGAAATCAACTTGAATCACAAACAATTGTTACAAAAAATTTAATTCTTTCACTGAGCTTTCAAAAACCCTTTCTTTACCAAAAAAAAATATTACACACCACCTTCGCTTTTAATAAACCCCTTTTAAAAACATTTAAATACCTTTTACCATTTTTTGAAAAACAAAATCACATATGAGTTGTAGTCGCTTTAAAAACACATTTCTAAGCGTCTTCGAAAAAACGAACGTAATCCCTTTCTTATTTTAATAACAAAAGTCATGTAAACCCTTTTCGTAAACCTTGGATTAAACGCTTTTTTTTTTTAAATCAATGAAAACTTTTTGTTCATACGAGGTCTGGGTCTTCTTTTCATAAAGGTTTACGTGCCATAAAAAGAAATTTGACTTATCTCTCTCATCCAAACATTTCATGGCTCCCGTTGATTTACGACTATAACGCTTTCTTTTTTACTTATCTCTCTGATCCAAACTTTTCATTGCTCCCGTTGATTTACGACTTCGGGGATCTGATGGAGATGCATAACGAGATTCGTCAAGAATTGTGCCCGTCTGATAATCAGTTTGAAGATCCCGTGCAAGTGGCAGAGGAAATGGCATTCCAAACAGCATGTGCTAGATTTGACCTTGGCTTGTATGAAGATGAGTCATAGTAAAAAGGAAATTATCATTAGTTGCCTTGTGCCTTGTTGCGGACACCAGAGGTGAGGTGCCCTGACTGAAGTTAAGGAATTCTAAACCAAAAAAGAGTGTAAAGTTCGTTACAGAGTTGTCTTATATTTTTAAGTGGAAAATGTAATATAACCGTGTTTAAACATGCACATAATACAGATTGATATTAGTTAATTCAAATTAACTATACTTGATTTATTTTTGATATGATTTGCATCATGAAGATGCAAAGTTAGGAATTTGGATTTTTTTTTACTTATAAAACATTTTTTTCCATGATGCAAAGTTAGGAATTTGGATTTTTTTTTACTTATCAGACATTTTTTTTTAAAGGCGTTTTTTTCAGGCAAAAAAGTGTTAGGTTTAAAATTTAGTCTTTTAAGAATAAAGTTTTGGTGATAAATAAACTTTTCACTAATAAAATTTTGAATAAAAAATTATCTTTCTTAATTATAATTATATTAAAAATTTCACATATTTTATCATAAAAAAATGGAAATGCCCATAACATACAAATGACTTATATAAACCTTAAATTTTTTATTTCTTTATAATTAATAATAACTATATATGTGTTATTTTCTAAAATAAATATTTTATGTCAAAATTTTTGAATAACCAAATTCGCAATCAAATTAAGATTAAAATTATTTGTTAAAGATTACAGTACATGATTGTAAGTTTTGCTCAGGAAATTATACACAGTTCCTAGTAGGAAAGACTATTCAATGGGCCTATTTTGGCAATCTAAATATATTTTAAACTTAACACAAATCAGAAAAATCACTGATTGATTTTAAATTAAAAATTGTTTTGAGGCAGAGTAGAACAGAGTGATAGTGGATAATTTTACACTAAAATATGTCATAAAACAAAGTAAAAGCAATATTTATATTATATAATGATTTATTGTAAACTGATAGTGACCTGTGGAAAATAACTCACAAGCTGGTTGATCTGAGGGATCCATTTAATGCTAAAATAATACTCGAAACTTATACTAATACTAGACCTCGTTGCACTGAATCCAAAGCAACTCATTTCACACAAAATCGATATAGTAGGGTTTCGTTATCGTGCTTAGAATTGCCAAACCGCTACTCGTTTCACACGTATGCTTTCGTGTTTAGATTGAATTGCCAAACGATATCGTGTTTAGATTGTGTTTAGATTGAATTGCCAAACGATATCATGTTTAGATTGAATTGCCAACCGGCTAAAATTTTAAAAGTTCGATATCGTGTTTAGATTGAATTGCCAAAGGGTTTTAAAAGTTCAAACGTAGGTTTCACACGTATGCTCTTGATATTGTGTTTAAATTGAACTTCCAAACGGCTAAAATTTTAAAAGTTCGATATCGTGTTTAGATTGAATTGCCAAACGATATCATGTTTAGATTGAATAGCCAAATGGGTAAAATTTTGAAAGTTCGATATCATGTTTAGATTGAATTGCCAAATGGTTTTAAAAGTTGGGTTGCAGGCACGCCCAAGTATCACTTGTTTATTGGTTTGTGAAGGTGCAATTTAATTGGTTGAGAGTTCGTTTATGTGGACCAATGTTGAAGGGTTACGTGGGTCAATCATTGGTTGCCATGTGGCCAATGCGGCAAAATTTTGGATTAGGCCAAGCTAGCTACCCAACGAATCAAAACCGCAACCATCTACCAAACAACCATGCCATGCAGATGTTTCTTGTTAACCTATGATTTCAGGTTACTTTCAAAGATTAACAACAACGTGTTTGGAGGTTGGGGTCGGAGCTAATCCCCATCCCTAGTCATCACGCCCACGAGGAATCAAGGGCGAGATCGTGGACCACGGCTTAGCCTCAGCCCCGTGGTCTATCCCTACCACAAACCATTCACCGAGAGCCTTTACACATAACCGCGAGCGAAGTTTGGATGAGGGTCCAGCCTCAAGGTCACATGACCCTTTAATAGGACCGAGAGCGCAGATATGGCCATCACACGACCACACATCGAGCGGAAAAGAGCATGCCTAACGGTTATGCACCTAGTGTCGATTTTAAGTGCCGAACGTTAGTTCTATGGGAAGCGAATGTCCAGGTGCTTTTCCATTGGGGGTCTAACCAACAGGGGCAGGCGGTTAGCCTTGGCCCCTAGGAACGTGGCCCCATGTGACCCTATTTTTCCAAAACTGGGCATTAGAGGACTGTTTAATTCTCTTATAATTTTTCTCATCGAGTGGGATTGTAGGCTAGATTTGCGCACCGGTTCCGAGTTTGGGGCCTTCAAAGCTAGGTTTGGAATGTGTTGTGGTAAAAACACAACCCCCCATTTTTGACTTGCTCAACTCAAATAATGAGGACCCTTTCTAAAAAAATTTTAGCTAAGCACCCTTTTGGATTTTTATTTTAGTTGATTGCCCTACACTTTTGTTAATTTTTAGTTTTCTTTCGATTCTTGTTTTGATTGTTTTCTTAGAATTGATTTTTTACAAGCTTCCCATTGACGCTTGTTTCACCTCATTTGGTCAACTGGTTTGAAAATGGCACTCCTTTGAAGTCTCCTCATTTATCTAACCTGGGTTAAAAATGTATAAAATGTACAATATTGCATTTTGTAAATAAATTAGTTCAATAAGGCATTCATTTTAAATATTAACCCGTAGCAAGTTTTTACTAACAATTTTCATCATGCAGCCAAATTATTAATTATCGGGGTTTTAAGAAATTCACTATAATTTCCAAATCAAATCCTAAACTCAAAAACCCAAACATTCAAGTGGCTGTAGTTTATTTTTATTATTTTTAATTATATTTTCAAGTGGCCTGTAGTTTAGATAATTTCACAACTTAATTAAATTCATTAAAATAAATTAAAACCAACAATAAAAAAATGTAATCCTTTAATATTAAATCTTAAATTAATTATTATTTAAAAAATATATTTAATTTAATTAAATTAAATTTTAATAATGAAAATCATAAAACAATTTAAAAATAAAAATATCACATCGGAAGTTTCTTATATAGCAAATTTAACAACTCCCGATACAACACCATATCCCCGATGCGATATCGGGTCGGAGGTTTTATTCGCACCAAATTTTAAAAGACCCCAATCAGCACATTCACCACCGCCCGATGCGAAATGCCGATAAAGCATGAGGCACGGGGCATTAACATAAAAGCATGTTTTAAGTTTATATTAGTTTGGATTTCCAAAACACTCATACGTATGAATGAAATAAATAATAAATAGTGGTGTAGGGTAGTATAAATCTTTAACATTAGTTTAAATAATATGTAATATTAT
>APFE031662232.1:0-25456 GCA_000404065.3 Pinus taeda | reverse complement strand
CCTGCAAAAACTGAGCTTAATCCCCGCACCCTGAATTGCACTCCCTCCAATTGCCACCAAAAAACCCAAAAACTCCAAACCAATCCCCATATCAATTTACTAGCCTAAAATCCTTGTTCCTAATTGGTCAACTCATCCTATTGACAAAATCCATCAAGTTTTGACCCAAGAGAGCCTTCTCATACCTCGTAGGGCTAGCTACGAGGTGAAATGGTTTGATGTAGCCTTGAGAGTTTGTCTATCTCAGCCTAGGTGAATTCCAAGCGCTAACAGTACCAAAGACAAATATTATAGAAAGTTCCTGCTACGACGGCCATATGTGGAAGGAACCCTGATATAACACTCGGCGACACAAAGGCTAGAAGCGGGGAGCGGCAGCTGAGCGGAGTGTAGGGATGTTGTGGCTGCAGTTGATGGGTTCAGCCAACCAGGGATGTTGTGGCAGCAGTTAATGGGTTCAACCAACCAGGTAGCAGATAGATGGGCACAAGCGTCTCTGTTATCCAATGCATGCTGAGTGGCAGTTTTTGATGGGTTCAGCCAACCAGGGAACATATAAAGGGCACAGGCATCTCTGTTATCCAATGCATGTTGAGTGACGATGTCATGCGCAAAGTGGAGTTGGGTGGCGAATGAGTACACTGTTCAAAGAGTAGTATAGTTTGCATGCGTTTGTTTTTCGACATTTGGCACTAGATCGTTTTGTCTGGCCTTGTATAAGTCCTTTTTTTGTCAAAAGGCTTTGTTTCCTTCTAGGCCGTTAGGCTAGTGCCTTTCTGCGTGACAGTAGTTTCAAGCAGATAGTTTCGTTTGCATGGAAGCGCTCTTCTCAGTTTCCATAGTTTCTAGTCTCGGTCATCTATGTGACATCGTTTTGGGGAGATAGGTGTTCTGTTGTCCCTGGTTATGGCTCAAGTTGGTTCTCTGCACTCTCGGCTCAGCTCAGTTTGCTTGCAGCCCCAGGTCAGCTTCTCTTTCCCTGTTTTCTCATCTAGTTAGTTTTTATTGATCTGTTATAGTTCAAAAGAGATAGTTTTCAGATTCTATGTGTAGTAGCAGCTGTTTTTCGTATGGGTCCTAGTAAATGGATGGCCGATATGGTTTTGGAGTTTTTAGTTATATGGCTATGATGCTGTGTGTTTCCATGAGAATTCCATAGTGCCACTCCCATGTCAATGGATTGGAGACGTTCATGGACTCTTTTTCCATGTCTTCAAAAGTTCTTTTTTATCTCTAGGCCATGCGCAGATTTTCGATTTTCGATTTGTCACTGGTGGTGTGTTTTCCGGTTGGTGTGCTGCTATGTCGCATGCCCAGAGGTTTCTTCATGATCCATGCCTTGCCGCTGCTTTGACTTGCTTGAATTCCAGACATTTTCAGGGCCGGTTTTGTTTTCCGGTGTTTGAGTCACATTTCATCAAATTCAAAGAATACTTCTTGGTCTTTCTAAAAATTCGAATTTTGGAAGGCCTTGTACTTCTCTCATGTGTCTTGAATTTTAAATTTGTATGCTCTGAGGATAGGATTTATTTCTAGCCGCCAGTTTCCAGTTTCCATTTATGGTCGGCTGATTCTTAATTATGTCCTTGTCCTCTTCTCAAGCCTGTAGGATAAGGCTTATCTCTTCTCATGCTTCCTTTTTAAGGTGACCCACTCCTTTGGCTGTCCGGACCTGTACTTTTAGTTCGCCATCTTTTAATTTGGGAGCATTCGCTCTGGGTGTTATTCATTCTTCTTTGTCAGTCCTCTCTGGATCGTTGATACGCGGTGATCCGTTGCAGTCCTTGTGAGGTCAGCAGTAGTTGAAATTTTAAAGATGACTGACACCTTTGATCTCGAGGCGATGATTCAAGCTGCGATTCAGGCTGAGTCGGCTCAGAATCATGTCAGGGAGGTCTCCGAGTGGCAATCCACGCTGGAGACGATGCTCATTCATCCCTCGGTCCCACCAAATGAGAAAGAGGACTTTGCAAAAGGAAAAAATAATGGTTTGAACAACAATTGTGGTATTAATATGCCCTGAATGTTGTCAAGAGAGGTTCGTGTCAAAGGAATTAATAAGCCTGTTAAAACTATTCCCCCCCCTGCTGCTATTAGCATTAACAGTTGCCACCTAGCGGAGCGCATTGAAAGTCTGCAAGCTTTTGCTTTAGTTGGGAGGTGGCACCTCCCGGAACTAGACGATGCGAAAATGAGGCGCTGGCTTGAGCAGCAATGGAAGCCTTTAATTGGGTATGTGCCAATCATTTCCAGGTTATTAAAAGAATGGTATTGTTTTCATTTTCTCAATTTTGTTGATCTGGAAGTCATACTAAAACACCAGTGGGTCTATAAAAGAAGTTTCCTAGCCTTGCACAGGTGGTACATGGGCTATAACCCTTTAAGCAATATTCCATCTAATAACTTAATCTGGGTCAAGCTTCCCGGTTTGCCTTTAGATCTATGGTCAAAGGAAACGCTGACGGAAATTGGCAATGCTATTGGTCGATGTGTTTATGTGGATCCGTGGGTGTTAGGGAAAGAGACAAAAGGGTAGCCTGGATTTTGACTGATAAGCCGTTTAGAGGGGGTTTTCCGGCTTATATAGACATCTTTTGGAGGGAATCAAAAATCAGGCAAAGACTCGATTTTTGGGGGATCCCCTTCAGATTTTCTGGTTGCCATCACACTGGACATCTTATCAAGTCCTGTCCAAGACGCTTGCCCATCATTCGAAATCAGTTTGGTCATCATAAAAATGTCGCCAAGTTCGTTAGCAGTCTATCCTTTGATGGGGTTTCGGGGTCGCCTTCTTTGATTATGAATGGGGTTGTTAAAGAGTCTGAAGAGATGGGAGTCCATCCACCCCCCCTCTGAAGGTGCCGCCCCCATCTATGGAACCGGGTCAGGTTCGCGATTGTCCTCAATCCCATCCTTTGCCGGATCCTATTGTTTCATCCAGGGCCCTTCTGGAGTCGGTTCCGACTCATGTTCCTCCTGTTATCAATTTGATGGCTTCGCCTTGTCCCTCGGACTTTGTCTCACAGTTTGCTCGCCCTGCCATCCCTCCTTTGCCGGAGCCTATATCTCCATCCATGCCCCCTTTGGAGACTGTGTCGGACCGTGATTCCCCTGTTATCTGCCACATTCTGGAGCCCTCTTTCCTACCTAATCCCCCTTTGGAGCCTGTTTCGGACCACGAAATCCCTTGCCCCAGCTTGTCTTCTCATCCTCATTCTAGCCCGGGTAATGTCAATCATTTTCATTACACCTCGTCACATTCCCAGAATCAATTGAGAGGAAAATAAATTATGATCTCACCTATGCCTGTTAATTCGCCTACCTCTTCGCCCACGAATTCGGTAGGCAGCGATCTGGATTTCCTGCTGCGCAACAAATCTCTCCAGCTTTCAGAGCTTACAATCCATAAGCCTCGTGCTCGTTTGTCTCCTCATATCAATCCATCGTCTGCTAAGAATATTACGGTGAGAAGGAAATCAAAAGGGGGAAGTAGGAATTTTAGAGAGAGGGGGGAGGGTCGAGGGATCCGTAATTTGTCGCTGGTTGATGTTCCAATAATTGACATGTTCAGGAGACAATGCACGATGCCCATGTTGTTGTTTCCTATTTTAGGAAGATGTTTCCTTCATGGCATATATCTGCCACTGAAGCTAAGGGTCTCTCGGGTGGTCTGGTTGTTCTCTGGGATCCCTCTTGGATCATGGCGAAAACTTATAGATGTCTGGCTGGGATTCTCATTTCTGCCACTTTGAGAGGACATAATTCTCCCATCAATATTCTCAATATGTATGCGCCATACAGGAACAGAATGATCTTTTGGGAAAAAATCTTGGATTCTGATCTTTTTGATGTGGAAAATATTTTGATTGCAGGTGAATTAAATCTTACTTTGAGCATGGATGAGGTATGGGGATGCAATAGGAAAAAAGATCCCATAGCAGATAGACTGAAAAACGAATTTCTCAAAGGAAATTATGTGGACGTTTGTCCTTCAAAAATGAGACCGACGTGGGATAATGGCAGGAATAATGAAGCTTATGTTGCAAAGCGATTGGACAGGTTCCTAATTCATGCTAGTGTGATCGACTATATGGGCATGCCTTTTTCCTCAATAGAAAACATTTTTATCTCAGATCACAGGCCAATCAAGCTTGGTTGGAGACAGAACAGTGTCAGAAAGGGATATTCGTTCAAGTTCAATAGCTCGTACCTGGAGGATCCGAGTTTTAATGAGCTCATTAATAAAGCTTGGACCGAATTGGTAAGTAAAAAAGATGTCTCCACACTTATGATCACCTTCAGGGGCAAAATGGATTATATGAGGCGGATTGTGAAAAAATGGCAATATGAAAAAGGAAAATCAAATAGGGAAGAATTAAGGAATATTCAGAGGGCTTTAGATGTGGCATCAGAAGTTTTTGCTTCTCACAGGTTGACGCTGGAGTCGAGATGTCTTATAAAAGAATTACAAAAAAAGAAAATAAAAATCATGGAACAAGAGGAAGCGTTCTGGCGGCTAAAAATAAGGATGACTTGGATAAAAGAAGGGGACAGGAACTCAAAGTTCTTTCATAAAGTTGCAAATGGTAGGAGGGAAAAAAATGCCATATGGAAGATAAAAAAAGGCAATGGTCAGTTTGTTTTCTCCCAACAGGATATTACAAATGAAGTAGTAAGCTTCTTTGGGAAGCAATTTCAGAGGTCTAAAAGTTGTAATTTCAATGATATCCTGTGGGGTATTGAAATATTCCCAATGATGTTTGATGAGGATGCAAATGTTAAAATTTTCCAAAAAAAATCTGAGGAAGAATTGCTTGGGGTTATGGAGGCTTTCAAAGTTGATAAATGTCCCGGCCCGGAGGGCTGGACAATTGAGTTCTTTATACACTTCTTCGATTTGCTCAAAGGGGATCTGCTAAAGATGGTTGAGGCTACAAGAAGAACGGGCAGTATGAATTCAAAAATGGCTTCCACCAATATTGCTCTCATCCCAAAGAAAGATGACGCTGAGTCTTTCTCAGATTTTCGTCCGATCTCGTTATGCAATATTTCTTATAAGATCGTTGCAAAAATAATTGCAGAAAGGATAAAAGTCTATCTATCAGAGCATATTTCTTCAGAACAACATGCTTTTTTAAGTGGGAGGAACATTCAGGATGCAGTGGCAAGTACTCAGGAAGGTCTTTATTCTATTCAAAAAGGAAAGAGGGATGCAACAATTCTTAAGATTGATCTCCAGAAGGCATATGATTGCCTTGACTGGGGTTTTCTCAGGTGCCTTTTGGTTAAGATTGGTATCAACTCTGGTATGACAAATTGGATTATGGCGTGCGACGAGCTGGTGAATTTCTCAGTGATTATAAATGGAATCCCTTCCCCTTTTTTTGCGGCATCCAGAGGGCTTCGTCAAGGATGCCCTTTATTGCCTCTGCTATTTATTCTGGCAATAAATACTCTTAGTCTCCACATTAATAAAGCTGTTGAAGAAGCCAGAATTAGTCCTCTTAAGCTTTGTAGAAGTATCTCGATTTCTCATAACCTGTTTGTTGACGATATTATTATTTTTGGAATGTTATGTAAAGTAACTTGGTCTTGCTATTTTGTCATCCTGGTAAAGTTTCAAAAGGCTACAGGTCTCAATATCAATCTGGATAAGTCTGCTTTTTTCCACAATGACTTAGACCTGGTATTGATTACCTGGTTGTCAGAGAAGTTTGGAATCAAAGCCCTTCCTATTGCTAGTGGGCTAAAGTACTTGGGTTTTCAGCTAAAAGCCATGGGGTACAAAAAGGCGAACTGGGGATGCATTATCGACAAGTTCCATAAGAGGATATCTAGTTGGCAGTTTAGATTTCTTTCCCTTGGTGGCAGGGTGATCCTTGCTCAGGCAGTTTTAAATCAGATGTTGGTATATTGGGATCATTTATTCTCCATCCCGGTCAGCATTATTTCGGCAATGAACAAGCTGGCAGCCAGTTTTATTTGGGGAGACTGCAAGGGGAAAAAAATACCATCTGTCCTCTCTTTCCAACATCTCCAAGCCAAAGAATCTCGGAGGATGGGGGCTCTTGGACATGAGATCCTTCGGCAAGGCATTACTTTGTAATTCGCTGTGGAAAGGTGTTTTTGGGAAAGGCCCGTGGAGTAACATTATCCGGATTAAGTACTTAAAAAGGAAGAGCCTGGCATATTGGCTCAGAAGAAAGCGTCTTGGATCGTCTGGGGGCTCTCCAGTCTAGCGTAGCATGCGGAAGATTGGAAAATTTTTTCTCGAAAATCTCGTTTGGCAATTTCAAATAGGTGAAAGTCTTCTTATTGGAATACACTGTTTCATGAGTGGTTCTGAAAAGATTGAAATACAAGAGCCATTGTTAAACTTTCTCCACAGGCTAGGCATTTTTTTCTGGGAAAGTCTTATTGCTGAATGGAATGGCCCTTTTCCCATCTTGAAGGATGCAGATCATATGAGCATGCCGGCGCACATCGCCTCTTTGTGGAACAACATTAAAATCCGCCTCAGGAACTGTGGTATCTTTCTTTTAAAGGAGCATGATGTTCTAATCTGGAAGAGTTCAAAGATATTGTATGAGGTCCAAGTAAAGGAGGTTTATAAAGATTTGATTGGCATGGTTCCTTCCCGGCTCGAGCCTTCCTTTCCAGCCATTTTATGGAAAGCAGGTTGTCCTTTAAAAATGTCCCTGTTTGCGTGGTTGGCCTTCCACAACAGGAACCTCACTTGGGATAATTTGAGGAGGCGTGGGTGGCAGGGTCCGGGTGTTTGTTTTCTTTGCTGGGCAGAGGAAGAATCTAACTTCCATCTCTTCTTTGCATGCAAAATGACACAGCCGCTGTGGTGGAGTCTAGAACATGCCCACGGTATCCAGCATCCTTCTCACTCCTCGTTGGGTGATGCGTTGTTCTGGTGCTGCTTTCAAAAGAAGGCCTGGAGAGCAATTTTCATTATTATGATTTGGTGTATTTGGCTTTGGCGTAACAAGGTTGTTTTTGACGGGAGAGCCTCCAGGTTCCAGGAGATTTTATCTTCCATAGCTTCCATTTATGAAACAATCCCATCTTGATCTTCAAAAGCTCCTGTCTTGAATGATAGTCTGTCTCAGCAGGATTTCTCTGTCTCTCCAAGAGCTTTTTTCGATGGGGCTGAGCAGGAGGGCCTTTGTGGCTGTGGGGTTTTTATCGTGGTCAGTGAAGTATGTCTCTTTCATTTGTTCTAGAATGGTGGCAGGGGTTCCAGCTTAAAGGCAGAAACTATGGCCCTTGCGAGCCTTCTTCAGTTCTGCTATTTTCTTGATCTTCAGGATGTTTCCATCTTTGGTGATTCTAAGGTCCTGGTGGATGGTATCTGCGGTAAGAACAGCATCAGGAATCCGCAGCTCTCTGGTTGGATGGAGAGGATTCTTTTCCTATGGAACAGGTCTAATGGGGTGACTATTCAACATATCAAGAGGGACCTAAACCAGGTTGCGGATGAGTTGTCTAAAAATGGTCTCAGGATGGATCCAGGCTTGTGGTCCTTACAGGTTCTTTTTGAGGGCAGTGTCTTCTCCATTCAGGATTTCTCCCCTCTTGATTTCTAATCTTTGTTTTTGCATGCTTCATCCTTATGGTAGATGTTTGGATTCGTTTTGGTTTTTTGTTGATGATCCAATGCTTACAGGGTTTGTTCATATGTGTTTCTTTTATTAGATGCTGGTTGCAGCAAGTGGCGACAAGCAGGGGCCTCGTTTGTTATGGGTTTCGATTCTCGCCAGCTTTGTGGCTCTGTTTTTTTATTTTCATCCAGTTCTATGTCTATCTCAGGGTTGGCAACTGGATAGTCCGTCCGTATGACTTCCTAATTTCGTCTATATGGTTTGATTTTGTCATCTTTCTGATTAGTATGATCTAGATGAGATATGGCTCTGTACAAAAGCTCTGTACATTTTGCTCTCTTTATACTTCTTATATAAATGCAATTATGCTTTTTCGACTGAAAAAAAATAAAATAAAAAAAATAAAATATGTGGAAAGAACCCTACCAGATATGGATAATTTAAATTGTATTTTCGATGGAAAATATATATATATATATATATATATATGAAAAACTTAAAGTTGCAACGACCATTGAGAAAGCCTCCAAGGAATGATCTGATATACGTGGTTGCTTCTTCCTGACTATAATCTTTTTTGCTCGTCGTTTCTTAAGTACAGCATTATCCATTTCTGCATCCACATTGATTTCGAATAAGTCAGCAGCCTCAGTCGTTGGTTTGGATGACATTTTTACAGCTTCTGTGGGAACTTCCATATGATCTTTCTCTGAACGTGGCGATTGCTCAGTGTTATCTGTCCTGGACATTTTTTCAGCAAAGTTGAACTCCTCTTTCTTGTCAATCAAACTTTCTAATCAGGACGACTTAGAAGCAATGATATCTACTATCGATCACTTTTTCAGTGGCCTCCTTTTACTTCTTGATTCCCCCAACTCTCTCAGCTTCTCGATTTGTTCTAAGAGCACCATACTCTCCTTCTCCACTGTAAAAAAATTTACCCACTAATTTTTACTCGCTTTCTTAAATCCTAATACACTGTAAGTTTACCTTCGTAATTTTTTTTGTCCGCTGTCTTATATCTTTCTTATATTTTAATACTTTTTGATATAATACTATTCAACATTTTTGCCCACATTTTAAAATCTTAATACACTGTATTTTATACTATTCAACTATTTTACCCACTTTTTAAAATCTTAATACACTGCAGGTTTACCTCCATAGAAAAAATAATTTATATATTTCTTTGTCTACTTTCTTATATCTTAATACTCCTCTTTGGTATAGTATTATTCAGCATTTAACGCACTGAATATATCTTAATACCCCTCTTTGGTATAGTACTATTCAACATTTAACACACTGAATGATATTCAAGTGGTTACATGTTATAAAATTTTAAGGAATCCAAATTTTTGTCGGAGTTGTCTATAATGGGACTTTTTGGAGATTCCGGTGACGGAATTCGGCGGAAGAAATGAGATTAAATCTTGATTTTTAGCAGTTAAAATGGTTTTTTAACTGCATATTTGGATTCAGCGCCCTGGAAAACCCCTGGAAGCCATTGATTGTGCAGAAACTAGCTATCAAAATTGGGATTCCAATGAATTGCTGCCGGATTTTGACCGGAAAAATCCGCCAGAAAGGCTTTCAAAAAGTCGCGTTATAGACTACTGCATTTTTTTCTTGCTGGGGAAATCGATTATATGGTTTTTAAGTCATGTGGATCAGCAAGAGAAAGGTTGACCCTCAAATAATTCTTTATGATTATATGATTTTTAGATCATGTGGATCATCAAGAGAACAGTTGACCATTAAATAATTCTTTATTTAGTTTTCTATTAGGAAATTACACCAATTTATTGATTAACCAACTAATAACTTTAAAGGATTTGGAACTGATCATTTTGTTTTTGTTTATGCTAAAGGTGTTCATTCTCCCCATTCCATCCCATTAATTTCCATTGAATATAGATTTATTCTATTAGTTTTAATATCTAAGTTTATTTTCATCCATAACATGATTGAAAACATTCTTTCACAGTTTTGAGTATCAAGATTATTAGATTAGTTTTTTTAATATTTAAAAAATATTATAGTGTTACCACTGGTAAGATAGTATATTGTTTTTTTTTTTTCCATACTGAATTTTAAATAGTATATTTTTAATGATATAGAATCAACTTTTTTTTCAATTTTTTTGTTGTATTGAATTTAAAATAGTCTATTTTGTAATATAGAATTAACTTCTTATTCAAATTAAAATTCAATTTAGTAGCTATGATTTATATATATTATTATATGTGAGCTTTAAGTTAAATTTTGATAGTATCAACTATATTTTTTATTTATGTCAAATAATATTACATCTAAATACATCTGGTATTGTTTGAAGATAGATAAATTAATTTGGACATACAATCACTTGGTTGAGAGAATATCTCAACCACACACCAATTTAGGAATCTACTAGATATAACAATCCAAAGGAATAGGAACAAACTCATGTAGACATAATGAATCACAACTGAGATAAGTAGGAATTACAATTTCCAAGTCACCCCCTTAATGACTACTTGTCTCGATCTCAATCTGCAAAGTCTACATGTGGTTGAACATAACAAAAAGAATATGTCGATGTCCATATAAAAGAGCAACCATCCACCAGAATGTATGGGTGCGAACCACTGCAATCGCTAGTCTAGTAAGATGTCCTTCATATACATGGTTTTGTCAACCATTATAACTGCATACATGTACCTGTACCTGCATATCCCCCTCCATCATCATCATGGTTTTTATCGGATTACCCATAACCATGCTATGGGTGTTATCAGATTACCCTCAACCATGCCAGCAAAGACTCTCAGCCACGAAGCCTCAACTCTTCCACCAAGGCACTTAATTCAGCCATGAAAGCTCAACACAGCCACAAAGGCTCAACTGTTCCACCAAGGCACTTAATTCAGCCACAAAGTCTCACACAGCCACGAAAACTCAACTCTGCCACCAAGGCACTTAATTCAGCCACGAAGGCTAAACTCCGTCACCAAGGCATTCAATTCAGCCACCAAGGCTCACCATAGACCTAACTTAACCAAGCCCAGGGTTTTCTCGGCTCCCCCTCAACCATGCCAAGGGTTTTGTCGGCTAACCCTAAACTATGCGTACAGGAATCCCTGTCCACTTCACTCTTGCACGTGGTTACAAATTAGCACTGCAAATACAAAGTGTTTTTAAGATTACCACAAACTTTGTGGGGGTACATATGCCTTATGAGGCTTACATTACACACTCTAATTCTTGGAGCTACCAGGTACATACATTACAAAGATCACTTCAAAACATTATAGACTTGTTTACTAATAAATGTATGTGACACATAATACACCATGAGACTGTTCCAAAAACTTACACTAATTCACACAAACTTTCACTTTGTTGTCCACCATCCTTTAATAGTTGATGCAACTCCTCTAATGCCATCTTCACTATCATGTCTTCATTATATCTGGTAGTGAACAATTCCTGCAAATAAAATTTTCTATTGTTGGAATGGTCAATTCCAACATAGATTCAAACTCGTGACAATAGTTGGCTAGACTAATTGTCACAAAACATCCAATTTTTAACCAGATTTACAATATTTATGCATTTACATCATCCACACCTAGCATACACAAGAGATCAGTGTAAATAAAAAAAATTCACAAATCCAATAGTAAGTATGTTCCTCCAAAGCTAAAATGCATAGAGTTCCATAACGAAGCTCAACAATGTGTAGATTATTCTTTTCCTAGATGTTGAGATCAACCATCGTTGCCAACCATCAGAATCGATCACCAAACCCCGTTGTCTCGCAAAACTGCCTGGTCACGCTCAAAAAATCCTTGCTTCTTTTTGCGGCCAACAACTTCATGAGAAGAATTCATAAACACGTGACCATTTCCATAGTGAATCAAATTTCGGCCTTCCAAAAGAGCGCAGAGGGAAGATGATCCAAATTTAAACAGGAACGCAATAAAATACAGAGATAACCATATACACAAAGATGCAGCGGAAATAATACTTCATTTCATTAATGGACAATACTGAAATATGCTTACAACCGGAAATAGAAATGAACCAGCTAGGGCGATGGTAGCTTATCTCTGAGAAGAGATGTGTGGCTACATGCCTCCGAACTGTGTTACAATGAGGCTCGAAGGCCTATTTATTGTTGAGAAACAATGGAAAAACCCTTCACATTCCAAAACCTAACCCTGGAAGATGAAACGCCAAATTGTGGGCCCCGTTTTTGGGTAAGTTGGTACATCAACTTCCCGGGGTCGTGAATTGGTCGTCTTATCTCCGTTTGACGTGCATGATAGCCCGTTGGCAAGATCTCTCCGAGGACTACGACAGAAAAAAAAATGATTTTTAGAAAGAAAAATCTCTGGCGGTAGATTTCCCAAAAAACGTCGTTTAGGGCCTCAAAACGGCTTCGGAAGTTTAGGACCCAAAAACTGCTAAAAATAGTAAACTGTGCTATAATTAAGGAAATTGAAAGAACTGAAAGAAGCACTAGAGGGGATCCATGTGGAATTAGCGGGTGGCCACCAATATCCACCTGGATCAAAAGAACCACTAATCACAGGATCCGACTAGGAAAAAATCAAACTCAAATGTTGACAACAAATAACCAGTTTCCAAAATGTTCAACTCGATTAACATTCACTACTCTATAGCTGAATGCACCTAACCAAATTGATTTTTCAGCCAAACCATTGCACCATGCTTCCCCTAACATCAAACTATGTGACCTCTCAAAAAAAGGGAACGAATCTGTCGCTCACTGATTTCAACTTGTAGAAAATCTCCCATGAGACTCTCACACGGGGATGGAGCCGAACCCGTGGCCAACAAAATCCAAGGACGCCCACCAAAAAAAAATTGAGGAATGTGGGTTTTTCTGAAATCCATTCACTGTGTTGGCCGTCCCAGTCAAATATCTTGGGGTCGAAGCTATATGGCATGCTTGGATCTCGCTCCACCTCCGATTCTTCCACTTATTCTTCCACCATTGGGGGTGTCTTGTTGTTAGACCTCTCTGCAATGACCTTCGTTAGGACCTTATGTGGGCTCCCGTTGCCTTCCCATGATCAGATCCTCACAAATCTAATTAAAGTCTCGCTCTGGAGTCCTGAACTTCCCAACACTGATGGTGCCTCTCAAAACCAACACCATCATGAACAAGGACAACAGAGTGACATTGAAATTTTGTATTTCCCTGTGGATCTATTGAATACTGCACACTCCAGATCCACAACACCACTAGGCATCGAAGGCTGCCTTCTCCTATGCAAACTCAACGACCTCCTTTAATATCATGTCTCCAACTATGGTACACACCTTAGGTCCATGATCAAAGGAATTGGAGAGTATGTCACAATAGTTATTCAACCCACAATAGAGATGGAACAGAGACAAGCTTCATAACTCCAATCAGCTCTTCAATTGAGCTATCCACGCTCACTACATAAACCAAATCGCCCACACTTCGCTAGTCAACCACCACCACACTCCACACTATGGCTATGTGTCTCGTCACTCACCCCAAGCACATTCAAAATGAAAACCTCATCGAAAAATCACTCAACCACTGCGATCACACATCATTGAGGCAAATTTCCTTTTCATGAACACGCACATCATGAAAGAAGGGAGAAGATCACTCCATCAAGATACGCTTCCTCTAATCTAATCCTCTTACGATTGAGGGCTCCTACTGTAACAATATAAAGATGGGTAAACCAAGAAACAAAATCAAAAGAAGAACAAACAAAGCTTATATTTACCACGCCCAAACGAGCTCTGATATTAAGTTAAATTTTGATATTGTCAACTATATTCTATATTCATATCAAATAATATTACATATAAATACATTTGGTGTTGTCTCAATATAGATAAATTAACTTGGACACATAATCACTTGGTTGAGAGAATATCTCAAACACACACCAATCTAGGAATCTACTAGATATAACAACCCTTTGGAATAGAAACAAACTCTTGTAGATACAATGAATCATAACTAAGACAAGTAGGAATTACAATTTCCAAGTCTTTATATTTATTTGTTAGTATTAAAGCATACGTGGGCTAGCTCCTTCACGGGAGAGCCCTTAAGAAAGAATGAAAACCAAAAATAAGTGGAGCAGATGATTGCTCTTCTCAGTATTACGAATCAGTTAAATAAGACATTGGAAACATCAATAATAAATGACTGGAGTTAAACTCGACTTAAACTGGACTTAACTAAAACTGAACTAGGACACTTGGATGGATGGTTTTGACACCTAACAGGCGGTTGGAATTAGAATCTCCAACATTCCCCCTTAACTACAACCGCATAAAAATCCAATTAAGACACTTGCTGGTCTATATCTCAGCCAAGCTTACAATTTTAAAAAGCTGACTTCAAGTTCATTTACTTTTCTTCTTCTCTTCTTCCAGATCTTGTAGCCTCTGAATTGTTTCATCCTTTTCTATTTGTTGTATTCTCCAAACCTCTGTTTTTTCATTTGCTGGTGCAAGTCTTCCATTTTTCTAGGTTGTCCATGTATGTCCTCTGCTTGTATAAAAGTAGACTTATATGTGGACTGTTGCCACATGTCATCTTTTGTTGTGTTCTTTTCATCATAAATCCTCTACAACATAAGACCATAATACAATTTCATCTCCTCAGGACTCCAATACCTTAAAATTTCATTAAAGTGTTCATCATGCATGTTGTCTTCAACATTTATTTCTGCAACTTCTATGGAGACCTCACCTAGACATGGCATTGCAAGCCATGCTTCAAGGAAATTTAATTTTTCTTCATAATCGTTATGTGTACCTGCACAGTGGAAATCAATGTTAGAATTTAAAATATTTGCAAAACAACATTAGTTTTGGACCTTCTGCTCTGCCATGAGAGCTTTCTCTTATTGCGCTTCTTTCTCTGCCTCTTTTTCTGTCTTTGTTTTCTCTTTATTGGCTTCCTTGTTTGCTTTATCCTCTATCATTGTCTTTGTCTTTGTCACTATTTTACTAACCTATGCTATTGCAGACAGGTTGTCTTCCACTTGGTTTTTAGATTCAAGTGGGATTATCTCACCAAATAGCATCATGTCAATATGATGTTTTTGTTGCAACATTTGCAACCATTCATCTTTAGCCAATATTTCTTCATCAAAATTTACATCAACAATATTAATAGTTGGATTCACCATAACATTGACTACTCCAATGGCAACTTCATTTTCCTCAGCAAACTCTGTTGCTGGATTCGCCAAATTTTCATCAGCAAGCTCTGTTACTGAATTCTTGAGAAAGCTTTGTTGCTGGAATCACCAAATTTTTGTCCACTTGTGACTAAGCACAATGGGATTCAATGAACTTTTTATCTTAATGTAGATCTGCTGCTATAGATCCACCTTGATATTCAACTTCAATACTCTCCCTTACACCAAAACTCCTCTCAAGGGTATCCCAGACCTTCATGGTTGTCTTGGCATCTAAAATCAGGGGAAGAATGTTGTCCTCTTCAAATTATTTTATGCATGTCAATGCAAAGGCATCATTTTGCGTCTTCACTTCCAAATCTAAAAAAATCTCAAACATCTCTTGTTGTCGCTTTGACCTTCTTAACGTCTTAGCTTTTCCCATATATTGAGAACTAGCTCACTATAGCTCAACAAACAAATTGAATTACAAAGAAAATAGCTACAAAATTTTTAATATTTTCATAAAAACTTCCCAACACCCTTTCTTTAACCCAAAAAAAAATTACACACCCTCTTCGCTTTTAATAGACCCCTTTTAAAAACATTTAAATACCCTTTTTTCTTCGCTTTTAATAGACCCCTTTAAAAAACATTTAAATACCCTTTTTTCTTCGCTTTTAATAGACCCCTTTTAAAAACATTTAAATACCCCTTTTTCTTCGCTTTTAATAGACCCCTTTTAAAAACATTTAAACACCTTCTCTTTTTTTTGAAACTAAAAAAACACATACGAATTGTGGCTGCTTTAAAAAAACATTTCTAAGGGCGTTTGAAAAAACTCACGTAATCCCTTTTTTTAAGTAAGAAAACTAATTTAAACCCTTTTTCTAGACCTTGGATTAAACACCTTAAAAAAATTAATTAGAACTGTTTGTTCATATGAGGTCTACCTTGAGGGTCTTCTTTTCATAAAGGCTTACATGCCATAAAAGGAAATTTGACTTATCTCTTTGTTCCAAACTTTTCATGGGCCCTGTTAATTTACGACTATAACGCATTTGATGCTACTATCACGTTGCGTTAATGTTCCCGAAATGATGAACGCTTGAAGGATCCGCGTATAACGTCGTTGATGGAAGTGTTGGGGTGCATTATTGCATAGTTAACGCGGCTGGTATAGCTAATGGTGTACTTTAATGCCCAATTAATGTGGCTGGCATAATTTTTCGTTTGTGTTAATAACACAGTAACACTATAATCTCTTGGATGCGTTACTTTGGATGCAGTTGAATTTTTTTTTTAAATCTTACCCTTTTTCTTGCGAACTGGCTTTCTCTATGCTGCTTCTTCGCAGGAGGCTTTTTCAAATTTCTGATGGTCTCTCAAAGAGTGTTATGCAGACTTGCTTCTTTTCTTTATTTCTCTCACTTTGGTCAGGTTGTTGCTTTGTGAGGATTCTTAATGCAAATTAGATCTGGTACCATACCAAAAAAAAGTGCTAGTTAAATTCAACTTAAACTGAGACTGAAGTGGAAGTTACACTTGGATGATGGTTTTGACACTTAACAGGTGGTTATTACACTTGGATGATGGTTTTGACACTTAACAGGTGGTTAGAATTAGAATTAGATTGTCCAACCCACACCTAGTTATTGAGACGGGTTTGAAAGCCGATCCCATCATCTACAAGAAGAATGGGAGTGTTGACGATCTCTGCATCGGTGGAGAGAAGCAGCTCATTAAAGAAAACAGTGTCTTGTCTGGGTCTGTTGGAGATCCCGCCTGCATCGTCGAGCATCACACGCCCATTAGCCGAGATACTGAGGGATTTGAACAAGAGGATCCCGGACAAGGTCGTCGAGAGCGAAAGTGTCGTCGAAGCTAACTACATTCCCTAGTACCATGCTCAACGTTTTAGCACCACGTTGGTGTGGAATGTCATATTTTAGGTTGGTGTGGAATGTCATATTTTTCGGTGATCGAAAAGTGTGCCAATGGTATATCGTGTCACACTTCGGGGATCCCATGGAGATGCATATCGGGAGTCGTCAAGAACTATGCCCCTGTCTGATAATCAATTTGAAGATCTCGTGCAAGTGGTGGAGGCAATGGCATTCTGAAGAGCATGTGCTAGCTAGATTTGGCCTTGGCTTCTATCTATACCATGAAGATGAGTCATAGTAAAAAGGAAATTATCATCAGTTGCCTTGTGCCTTGTTGCTGACACAAGAGGTGAGGTGCCTTGATTGAAGTTAAGGAATTCTGAACCAAAAAACAGTGTAGAGTTCATTACGGAACTGTCTTATTTTTTCAAGTGGAAAATGTAATATAACTGTCTAAAACATGCATATAATACATATTGATATTAGTTAATTTAAACGAAGTTTATTTGTTTATTTCTGATATGATTTGCATCATGAAGATGCAGGGTTGGAATTTGGATTCCTACATATTGATATTAGTTAATTTAAACTAAGTCTATTTGTTTATTTCTGATATTATTTGCATCATGAAGATGTAGGGTTGGAATTTGGATTCCTTTTTACTTATTAGACATTTTTTTTTTTTACGTTTTGGATCTTTATACTTCCCATCAAGAAATGTTATGTTTAAAATTTTTCCCTTCAAGAATAAAGTTTTGATAATAAATAAACCCTTTACCAATAAAATTTTGAATACAAAATTACCTTACAATAAACAATTATATTAAAAAAATTCACATTATTTCATTAAAAAATAAAAACAACAGCCACAATAAAAATTTTGAATAATAAATTACCCTCAATATAAAAATATATTAAATTATTTTCACATATTTATGATAGAAAAGAAAAAAACAGAAATGCTTATAATACACAAATGACTTCTTGAACCCTAAATCTTATTATTCCTTTATAATTAATGAAGATAATATATGTTATCTTCTAAAATATATATTTATATCAAAATTTCTAAATATCCTAATTCACATTCAAATTAAGATTAAAATTAATTGTTAAAGATTAAAAATACATGATTGTAAGTTTTGTTCAAAAAATTATACACAGTTCTTAGTAGAAAAGATTATTCAATGGGACCCACTTTGACAATCTTGATATATTTTAAACTTAAAACAAACAATAATAAAAAATGACTGATTGATTTTATATTAAAAATTGTCTTGAGGCAACAGAGTGATAATGGATAATTTTACACTAAAATATGTCATAAAACAAAGTAAAAGCAATATTTATATTTTATAATGATTTGTTGTAGAATGATAGTGACCCGTGGAAAATAACTCACAAGTTGGATGATCCAAAGGATCAGCTTAATGCTAAAAAATGTTAGAGACCTGTACTAGTGTGTAAACCTCGATGACCCGAATCCAATGCAATTCTTTTCACTAGAAACCGATATCATATGTTCTCCATATCGTGTTCTGATCGAATTGTCAAACAACTAAAATTTTAAAAGTTGGGTTGCATGTACCCCCAGTGAGTAGTCTGTATGCTAACTAGGCAGGTGATTAGTGAGTAGTCTGTATGCTGACTAGGTAGGTGATTAGGCAGATGGTTGTGTACAATTCAACCAATGGTATGTTGACAAGTTTCATTTGTTTATTGGTCCGTGAAGGCACAATTTAATTGGTTGAGGGTTCGTTTATGTGGAACAATGTTGGAGGGCCATTAACTAGGTAGGTGATTGGTTGGAGGGCCACTAACTAGGCAGGTGATTGGGTAATGAGTAGTTTGTATGCTGACTAGGTAGGTGATTGGGCAGATGGTTGTGTACAATTCAACCAATGGTATGTTGACAAGTTTCACTTGTTTATTGGTTCGTGAAGGCACAATTTAATTGGTTGAGGGTTCGTTTATGTGGAACAATGTTGGAGGGTCACTGACTAGGTAGGTGATTGGGCAGATGGTTGTGTACAATTCAACCAATGGTATGTTGACAAGCGTCACTTGTTTATTGGTTCGTGAAGGCACAATTTAATTAGTTAAGGGTTCATTTATGTGGAACAATGTTGGAGGACCACGTGGACCAATGGCTCGCTGCCACGTGGCCTCTGAACGACACATCAAAATTTTGGATCGGGCCAAGTTGCTCGCAAGAATCAAACCTACAACCATCTACAAAACAACCATAAGGCATACCAACTTGCCATTCATATGTTTCTTATTAACCTATGGTTTAGGGTTCCATTTAAAGATTAACAAAGGCAAGTTTGGAGGTTGGGGTCAGAGCTAATCCCCATCCCTAGTCATCATGCCCGCGAGGAACTAAGGGCGGGACTGTGGGCCAGGGCTTAGACTCAACCCCATGGTCTAGCCCTACCGCAAACCATTCTCTCGGAGCGTTTACACATAACCGTGAGTGGAGTTTGGATAAGGGGCTAGCGCCAGGCCATATGGCCATCACATGACCACACAACTAACAGAAAAGATCGTGCCCAATGGTTATGCACCGAGTGCAAATTTTAAGCACAAAACTTTGGTTCTATAGGCAGCAAATGACCATGTGTTTTTCTGTTGGGGGGCCGACCTGCAAGTGCAGACAGTTAGCCCGAACCCCTAAGCACGTGGCCCCATGTGACTCTATTTTTTTTGGAACTGGGCATTAGATGATAATTTAATTATCCTACAATTTCACTCATTGTGTGGGATTGTAGGCCATATTTGCGTGCCAATTTTGGGTTTGGGGCACTCAAGCCAAGTTTGGGTCCAATTGGAGGATGATTAGCTATGAAATTTGAGAAAAATTGGTAACATGTATACTTTTCTCAATTTTTGGCCAAATGAGGTGGAGAAAGGACCTAGATGAGGGGTTTTATAGTTTTGGATTTATTGGAGATGTTTGTTTTTCATTTTGAGCGCTGAAAATTCATGTAAACACATATTTTTGAGCATAATGAAAGAGACCCTATATTGGAAGTTGGACCAGGACATGTAACCCAGGAGAGGGGTGAACTTTTTTACCATGTTTTGTTGTTATGTGTTTCTAAAATGGTTTATTGTCTATGTTTGGTTGTTAATTGTGTTTAAAAATCACTTGTTAATGTGTTTAGTAATTTGATCCATTATCCAAAACACATATAAAATTTCACTTGCAATTTGTATATCACCTTCACTTTTCAATTACAAATCACTCGTGAAAATTAACTACATACACTAGAAAAAAAATAAAATGAAGTAAGTACCTAAGTTTTCTCTCGAAAATTCATCAACCTGTGAGATATTTTCCACTCGTCATTTTGTAAGGATTGCAAAGTGGGCCAACATTATGGAATTCTCTGAAATTCTTATGAAACATTGGAGTAACAGAGTTTCTTCCTTTAAATTTTGTTTTGGAATTTTATTATATAGAAATATTTTCAAAATAGAAAATGTAAATTGATTAAAACCCACTAGCCTTAATGCTCTACATAAGTTTAACATAATTTTGTTTTGGAATTTTATTGCATAGTAAAATTTTCAAAATAAAAAATGTAAAATTGATTAAAACCAAACCCATTGGTGTTAGTGCTCTACATAATTTTAACAGACAAAAAAGAATATACACAAAGAAAACTAAGCCCATCTTTGAATGCTTTAATGGACTCCATCAAACCACGAAGGTATTAAGGCCATGCTGAGATGGAGGAAACTACCTCCAAGGTTGCGCAACCAAATAAGTAAACCCACATGGAGTGCAATGATTTTAGCATAGCACAAATAGATGGAGGAGGCCTTGATTTTACAAGGCATGAAAATTTTGGTATACAGGTGATTCTTCAATTGCACATCCCATCCATGATCTGGTGCTCTCTATGTGGAGTCACCGTAAGTTGTCCCCTAAGCATTTTACAAAGTTGGGCACATTCAAGCATGATTTGGAAATAGATGAGTCAATTTCAATGATAGTACTCCATTGATACATTAGTTGAAGATCATAAATTCTCCTACGTAATCTGTCAAGTCAATATCCATCATACATTTTAGTAGACTAGGGAGGCACACAGATAGAGAGCATTGAGGTCTGCTTACTTGTAGTCTTACTCTATATTCAGTGAATAAATAGATGAATGTGACCTAATGAGAGGCCCAATCCAAATGAAACACAACTTGATATACAATATTAAGAACATTTCCAAAAGATAATAACCCATCAAAAATAAAATTTTTAAATTTCAAAACACATCGCAAAAAACTATTATGCTAAATTTTTAAACATTAAATAGAACTAAAATACTTTTCCCATCAAATTCCAACCATGTGAAGATGCCTTCCAATAAACTTGCAAAGCTAATACAAAAATCGAGAGTAAACAACAATTAGCTAAAACTCAAACATGATATCACCTATCCGCGTTTGATCGCCATGAACCCGAAAGAATCAACGTACTTGTTTTCGATCATTGTAAAAGTATACATCCATATGATAATAAAACATAAATTGGTAAATTTCATTAGCCCAGATATCACTTCTTTGAAATGATTTTTGTTTCCAACATTTTAAAACTCAAACCAGAATCAAGTTTTACGGTTTAATTTTGTCGACTTGTCAACGAAAAGTCAACTCGAGTTTTACCGGGTAAGTGGGGTCTGACTCAAAAATGCCCGCTTGAATGACTCATATTTTGTTCCAACCAAGGCTTCACAGTCCTATATGCTAATGGTTTTTTTAGAAAATACCATATATGGTCAAAAAAACTTTGACTATCGCATCCCATCTCAAAATTTCCATCATAGGTAATACGATCATCTATTGATAACCTTGTTCCTATATTGAAGTGTGTTCTTAAAGTGCGAACTATATATTAGCTCGATCTTCCCGGATCAAAGGGAAAGTGATGGGTCCAACCCACGTGATCCCAGCTTTCCGTCTGCTGATGTGTATTACATCGTGGCAAGGGTTATGATATGTGGATTGATTGCTTGATTGTATAATTCAATGCGAAATATGGATTTGTTTTAATGAGGGAGTACCTTAGTCTCACCTCCGCTCGATAGTTGTCTGCCTCGGGAATTTCACAAGGGTTGAGGGTTTAGGGTTCTCGACCCTTCGCGCCTATTCACTTTGGCTGGTCCCGGTTGTTGGTATTCCTCTTCCGCTCTGCGAGTCGGTGACCTCTGGTTGTTGTCTGTGGGTTATGATGCTGCCTGTTTCTAGATGGTTCGGTCCACTGGTTCGATACCCAACTGCCCTTCTAACAGTGCTTATGGCTATATGCTCGACCTTTCCTGTTCCACCGGCATCTGCTAGTTATAATGGTAAGTTTCGAAACGTTGCTGTGCGGTTAGGGTCTCAATGGCTATTCTAGTTCGTCTTCAGTCATTTTCCTTGGAGCTCTTGTTGGTTTCTGTATCTATGCAATTTGTGGATGCCTGTGAATGATTTGGGTCTTGTTTCCTTGCTGCTATAAATTTATTCCCCTTGTAACGCTCGTGCTCTTCTGCAACGGTTTTGTTCTGGTGCCTGCTCTGCTCTTGATGGACTGGTGACGGTGTTCTCAGCTGGAAATTTCGCAAGAAACCCTGGTAAGTTAATGTTCTATGCCAGATTTACTTATACGCTCCTTTTTCTGTTACTTATGTCGCGGCTCCTTCGTGGGCAGGTGTTTCATCTGGGTCGGTTGGAGTTCCTGGCACCGTGGATAGGTAAACTTCGACTTCGGGTTTTGTTTTGTGTTCTTGTTTCTTTATTATGTTCTCTTCGCCTGTATGTACTGCCGACCTAACTACCTTTCCATACTCATCTCATTGCAGGGAGGACTGTGCACGGTGGCCTCCATCATATCCTCGGCAGCCTGCAATTTCGGGTAGCTCTTTCTCTTTGCTGTTTGGTAGTAATTTACTTGGGTTTCTTCGACCCTCAAGGTCGGACTTGTGTGCAGACCCTAGGCTGTTATGTTCTCGAGCCGGTCTCTTGTTGTTCTTGGATTGTAGTCACGATGTTTAGCCTTGGTGTAAACTCGTTATCGTTCACTGTAGGTCTTTAACTGTGTCGGTAGTCCTGAGTCGTTCGACTATTTTTTGACAGCATGTAATGGAAACTTATACAGGGTTTTTTTTTATATGAGTAATGTGTCTATTCAGCTGTATAACTTATTTATGTGGAACTGCGATTTTTTCTATGAACGACAAGGCATGTATTTTTATGTTGCATACCTGGGGTTCGGTTGTGTGCCTGGTCTTGTAACTTCCGCCAGCACGTATCGCTTTTCTTAATGCAATGCCTGTAGCACGCTCTGCTTGACAACCTAGTTTAATATATTTGTCTGCACCATCACAAAGTTTTGAACACAATATTTATATGAATGCTCAGAATATTTTATTCCTCTGTTATCTCTGCTTTTTATCTATTTTCACGAAGTCGGAACCCCTTCAATGGTTCATTCCGCTCCTTTTATAATTTCTGTTTACAAAAGCAGTTGTTTATTACATAATTGTTGTTGGTTATATCATTCGTTTCTACAATTGGTTGCTAACTGACATATTCGGTTTCTCTTTGTATCTTTCCAATCGTAATATGGTTGTTTACAAGAACAGAAATGTTTCCTAATTTGTTACTGTTCCTAATTAAAAGTAAACTATCACATTATTGTTTTTCTCTGCTTCTGGTAATTAAGAAAAAACATTACATAGGTAATAATAACAATAATAAAAGAAAAGAAATAACCAAGGCAGTGTTACTGCCCATCCATCAAACCATGTCCTTAGTCCTCTTTGGAAACTTTGTCTACCTTCTCTCTGACTCTACCCTGTTGACCAGATGCTCCTGCATCAGGCTTCCAGGGTAAAAGAGAACTCATGGCTCCGTTCCATGAGCTCCTCCACTGAGTAACCAGCCTTCTGAATTTGCGCTGCGTCTAGCCACGAGCTGTCCTCCATTGGACGGTCTCTCCACTTGATGAGGTAACGCAGATACTCCTTTCTGCGCGTCCTTTTGGCCACATGGGTGCTGAGGATCCCTTCAATTTCATGGGTCCAGGCCGAAGGTAACTGCTTCTTCTAAGGACTGCTCTCTAACTGGGTGTCCCGTTCTGGCTGTACCATACTATCATCTTCCGCCTGGGCATGATATGGGAACAGGTCTGCCATGTTGAATATAGGTGAAATGCCTATGTTCGGTGGCAGCTAAATTTCATAAGCATTGGCTGAAAATTTTCGTAGAATCTTACATGGACCAATTTTCTTGTATTTCAACTTGTTATACGTGCCCTTAGGAAACCGTTCCTGGCACAGATGCGCAAGGAATTCGTCTCCAACATCAAAATGTACCTCTCACCGCTTTATGTCTGCGTGTTATTTGTATTTCTGCATGCTGTCCTGCAATCTTAATTTGACCTTTTCATGAAGTTCGCTCATTGCTTCAGCAAAATCTTCCCCATCAGCACTTCTCCGTTCTAGCTGTCCCAAATCTCGTAGTTCATGTACCCCTCGAGGATGCATACCACACAAAATCTGAAATGGGTTAAATCCGGTGCTCCGATTGGGCGAATCGTTATAAGTGAATTCTGCCTGGGCAAGAGCTCGATCCCATAATCGTGAGTTTTCTCCTGTCAAACTTCGTAATAAGTTTCCCAAAATCCTGTTCACCACCTCTGTCTGCCCATCAGTCTGCGGGTGATACGCAGAACTGAAATTTAATTGCGTGCCCAACTTTTTTCACAGGGTGCGCCAAAAATGTCCTGTGAATTTCACATCCCTGTCTGAAACAATAGTCCTGGGTAAGCCATGCAATCTAACAACTTCCGTGAAAAACAGGTGTGCCACATTCGTGGCGTCACTAGTTTTCCGGCAAGGAATGAAATGAGCCATTTTTGAGAACCTATCTACCACCACCATCAATGAATCATATCCCCGCTGCGTTCTAGGTAATCCTAGAACAAAAGCAATATTGACTGAATCCCACGGCCTACTTGGAACAGGTAGGGGTGTGTATAATCCAGTGTTTTGGCTGTGTCCTTTCGCCAGTTGGTAGACTTTACATTTGGTTACATATCTCTGCACATCCCAGCTCATTTTTGGCCAATAATAAAAATGTCCTAGCTGCTCCAACGTTTTATTGATGCCAAAATGTCCTGCTAGTCCGCCACTGTGTTTCTCTCTTACTAAATTTTCCCTCATCGAACAATCTGGAATACATAGCTGTCCACCTTGAAATAATAATCCTTCCTGTAAATTGAAATCTAGCCATAGGCTTGTATTCCTTAATACGAGATTTTGGCATGCTTCAAAAGCTTCCTTGAAATCTGCATCCATCTGGTACAAATCCTTCAGATACTCAAATCCCATCACCTGTATGCCACTTTCTTGTAAGAGCAAGGCTCTTCTGCTTAGAGCATCCGCCACTTTGTTGGCTTGCCCACTTATGTGTTTTAACACAAAAGTAAAACTCTGCAAGTATTCTACCCACTTGGCATGCTTATGGTTCAATTTGTGCTGCTGCGTTACATATTGTAATGTTGAATTATCAGAGAACAAGACGAACTCATTGCCTAGTAGGTAGTGTCTCCAATGTTTTAAAGCTTGGACTACTGCATAGAACTCTTTGTCATATGACGAATACTTCTGCCGACTCTCATTTAGTTTTTCACTAAAAAACACCACTGGTCTATCCTCTTGACTGAGTACAGCGCCAATAGCTGTCCCGCTTGCATCACAACGGACCTGAAAAGGTTTAC